>CAUYQV010120168.1:0-73363 GCA_963574575.1 Galagoides demidoff | reverse complement strand
CAGTACCACACCCACTCTGCAGCCCGGGGATCTGCCAGTACCACACCCACTCTGCAGCCCGGGGATCTGCCAGTACGACACCCACTCTGCAGCCCAGGGATCTGCTAGTATCACACCCACTCTGCAGCCCGGTGATCTGCCAGTACCACACCCACTCTGCAGCCCGGGGATCTGCCAGTACCACACCCACTCTGCAGTCCGGGGATCTGTCAGTACCACATGCACTCTGCAGCCCAGGGATCTGCTAGTACCACACCCACTGTGCAGCCCAGGGATCTGTCAGTACCACACGCACTCTGAAGCCCAGGGATCTGCTAGTACCACACCCACTGTGCAGCCCTGCAGCCCAGGGATCTGCCAGTATCACACCCACTCTGCAGCCCAGGGATCTGCCAGTACCACACCCACTCTGCAGCCCAGGGATCTGCCAGTACCACATGCACTCTGAAGCCCGGGGATCTGCCAGTACCACACCCACTCTGCAGCCCAGGGATCTGCCAGTACCACACCCACTCTGCAGCCCAGGGATCTGCCAGTACCACACCCACTCTGCAGCCCAGGAATCTGCCAGTATCACACCCACTCTGCAGCCCGGGGATCTGCCAGTATTACACCCACTCTTCAGCCCAGGAATCTGCCAGTACCACACCCACTCTGCAGCCCGGGGATCTGCTAATACCACACCCACTCTGCAGCCCGGTGATCTGCCAGTACCACACCCACTCTGCAGCCCAGGAATCTGCCAGTACCACACCCACTCTGCAGCCCAGGAATCTGCCAGTATCACACCCACTCTGCAGCCCAGGGATCTGCTAGTACCACATCTACTCTGAAGCCCAGGGATCAAGAAGTATTTTTGACTCTCAGCCTTATTATTTATGAAATGCATAAGGCTTTAGGTGTCATAAATAGCAATTTATCAGATGGATCCAGCCAAAGTCAACTGAAAACCCTTTGGAAAGGACTGGCCACTCTAGATACCACTGAGAACATGTGAGACTCATGAGAGGAGGTCAAAACACTAATATTAACAGGAGTTAACAACACTGACTCCATATCTTATCAGCGACTTTGAGGGGTTCAATGGAGGAGGTGACTGTGGGTGTGGTGGAAATAGCAAGAGAAAGAGAATCAGAGTAGAGCCCGGAGACGTGTCTGACCTGCCGCAATCTCACGATAAGACTTGAACAGATGAGGATATACGGGAGCAGGCGAAGAGTAGTTTCTTGAGATGGAAACCACTGGCAAAGATGCTCTCAACATTGGTAACATTATAGCAAGGAATTCAGAAAGTTACACAAACCCAGTAGATAAAGCAGGGGCAGGGCTTGAGAGGATCAGGATCAACTCCAACTGTAAAAGTTCTACTGTGGGTCAAATACTTCTCTCAAACTGCATCTCACACTGCTGAGAAAACTTTCATAAGTCAATCCATTCAGCAAACTTCACTATTGCCCTATTTTAAGTGACTGTCACGGCCCAACCTGCACAGTGATCAGTCAACTGCCATCAACACCACGGAAAGACCTTCCACCAGCTAAAGCACCAGCTAAAGCACCAGCTAAAGATTACGGTCAGTTACACCAGCCAGGTCTGGCAGCGAGGCATTCCTTACTGAAGGCTTGTACATTTCTAGACATAATGTTATGTTTACACCACCTTGTAGTTTAAGCATACAGAAATTTTATGTGCACTAAGAAGCTGAAATCTCCATGTAACTTGGTTTACTGAGATACTCGTTTTACTGCAGTGGCCTGGAACTGGAACTGCACATCTTGGGAACAGGCCTATTCTGAAGAGCAACCTGGGGAAGCCTGCGGAGGGATATTACTGCACTAGAAACGGAAATGTCGCTTGCAAAAATAAATAAGGCAAGATCTACAATTAAGAAAACGTGAATCCTTTGAAGCTTCCCTATTTTCTAAAATTTGGGGACCCCATTATTTTCCCGCTAAGAAAGTTTTCTGCTCCCTACATGGTTCACGCTGATACGTTTTTATGAAACCCTGGTTTTACAAAAATAAGTCTGCAAAAGTTCTGATTCACCAGTCTGTTTTGTGACTAAACACGGTGTGTTTAATGTCTCTTCTCTAAGACACTTGAAATTATGTTGCAACCTTCCTAACACAATGAACAACTCTGCAAAAGGCACTTTTCCTTCCTTTGATACAGCAAACATCCGGTAAACAATTAATCCTCCACTCTGTTAACCGACTGCTTTTGTTTACTGTCAGGAAAGGAAACCACAAATTCTCTCTGCAGCCACAGGGACTCCAGAGTTTTGTTTCATTTCCCACCGAGCAGGCGGCTCATAGGAGGCAACTGGCTATTGCATTTTACCTCATTTAGATAGAAAAAAATAAATGGGCTTCCAGCACCGCCAAGTCTTCCTGCAGCCACAGAAGCCGGCACCAGGAGGCATGCGGCAGAGTGGAAGGCTCTCCTGCTCCTGCTCCGTGCCTGGAAGGGGGCTCCACACTTCCACCAGGAAGCCTGTGAACACCAGGGTTGCAGATGCACAGAGCTCTGGCCCTTTGTTCTTACCAGCAGGTTCACTAGCTGTTTTCCCAACAAAAGGAGTTCTGAGAAAGTGAAGTCAAACATTTTCTTTCCACTGAGATGAATAAAAATATTCCAGCCAGCTCTGTTTCTCCACCGATTATTACGATGAGTTTCCTAGTATTTAGGAAAATCTGGCACCAAAGACAGGCTGTATTTTGCTTTTGTTGGTCTGTTCTTGTATTTGTTTTGCAGCCTGCACCCCACGCCTCACAGAGCTTTCTGTGAGCCCCTACTAGGCGAGGCTTTCATGTCTGGATTGTAGGTTCCAGCAAGGTCTGGTCATGACCATACATCCAGCACTAAGCACCGTGCTGAGTACTTAGAAAGGGCAACTATCTTCCAAGAAAGGAGAGAGGAGGAGGAAGGAGGGAGGAGGCAGGGAGGGGGAAATCAGTGAAGAGGAAAGAAAGGGGAAGACAGCTCTCCCTGGAGCCTGAGAGCCTCTAAGAACAAGAATACAAGAGACCAGCACAGCACAGGGCACCGGCCACAGGGTGAGCAGGTGTCTGCTGAAAAGCAAGAACACAGTCATTACAGTGAAGGAATCCCGCAGAATTGGCTGAACTGTAGGAAACTAAGAGCGTTCTGCGATTTTTGATATAAGAAAAATAAATCTCATGCACCTCTATAATCACTTATTTTGCTACAATGGCAGCCTGACCCCTCTCATTTTGTGCCCAAACAGCCAACTGCCACATGAATGATCCAGCACCCCTAATCCAATGTGCACAGGACAGAGAGGAGAATCCACATCCTTCCTGACAAACCTCCTCCTCCGCCTCCTGGGCTCCCCACCTGGGCTAACAGCTCCGTTCTCCTCTCACCTTCCCTGCTGGCAGCCACACGCCATGGCAGCTGCAGTGCCTGTCCCCTCCCCCCCCAATGCCACTTCCCAAGACGCCCTTCTGGTTTGTGTAAGGAGCCATCCCTACCCTTGACGTGCTGCTGTCCACTGGGCAGTGCAGGGCACAACATTCCCTCAGCTCAGGGACTAGTTCAGGGACACCACAGACCAAGGTGGTGCCATCTACAGTCCTCTCTAGGCTATAACTGGGATCTTGGGAAGTTCTCCCACAGATGCTAAGCCAGAAGGATGTGGCCACCATCTGGCCGATCACACAGGGAGGTCTAATGTGCCCAGCTCAAGGCTGGGAAGGCAGGACCAGGAGAGACAGACAGACACAGGCCCTGTGACAGGTAGAGCCCTGGGACCTGACAGCGCCTGAGGCTGCGACCCGGACATCCCAATACCTTTCTCTTTATGCTTCAGTTACTCTAAGTTGGTTCTATTACTCATAATCAGCAGTCCAGACAGATACATCTTTTCAAAACTACGCCATGCAGAGCTTAAATCTCAATACAGACTTCAAGTAATTCCACAATGCGGCCCCAGCACCTCCCTAATTCTACTTCCCTACGTGGCAGTCAGAATAGGCATTAAATGACCTTTCCCAAATCAACACGCCCTAAAGTCCCCTGTCTCTATCCCTTTTTTCAGGATGTTCCCATTACCCAAAATACCCAGCATCCTTCGTAGCTTCAAAGCCCTTCACCCCCACAAAACTTTCTCGGACATTTCTAAGGGAAAACTATTAAAGAAAAACTTCCCAGGCAGAAAGTGTATCCTCCTCTCTACTAGTCCCGCTGAACATGACTCACACCTTTTGCTCTGATGTGATTGCTATATAGATGTGTCTGCTACCTTCAGCTGTGAGTTAATGGGCAGAGCTTTAGGCAAGGCCTGACAAAATGAATAATAAGAGGCAGGAAAGCTTTTTGCTTTCAAAAAATATTTGTTGCTGTGGTCATAATTAGTTCAGTATCTTTATCCTTTTTCTAGAAATGTATTCCCTTAATTCTTTTCTAAATTATGAGTAAATCAATTACTGTGATTACTGGCACGGCCTTAACGTAGTATAGGAAATTCTCTGGCTTTTTCAGTATTTCCCACAAACAAGACTACTTGGAAACCAACATATCCCTGCTAAATTAACACTTAAAAGCTTTAACTATCCCCTCCAATGACCATAAAGTCCAACTGTCCGCCACGGCAGCCTGGCTCCTTCCTGGCAGGCTCTCCCACCTGCGTCTCCAGCTCCCTGTCCTGTTGCTCTTGTTCTCACACCCAAACCATGGTTCTTCCAAACTGCCAGGGTAGAGGAGGGTGGAACAGCAAAGTTATGATGTTGCTTGGTGAACATCTGCCTTTTCCGCCCCATTTGTAAAACATTATGAGTAATGTTATTTTAGTAGGAGAACCAGGAACAACTTTATTAGCAGAAGAATGTAGGGTACAAAGTAATATACATCACCACAAGCATACTTAACCCAGGGGAAAATACAGGACATAAAACTTGAAATGGATGGCTAACACATGTGGACAAGCAAAATATTAAAAATGAGAAAATACCAACATAGTGGTTTATATCTGTTATTTTCGAAATTGAATACTTATCTGACTCCAGGACACCTGTGATCAAACCACTGTGTCCTACACTCTCTGTCTAAGTCTAACGAAGTTCCCATTTAATGATGTTACAATGCTATAACAGCTTTAAGACTGGGGAATTCTCTATCAAAAACCTGAAAAAGCACTTTCTACATCAATGAAAAGGGGAGAGAATAAAACATACTTAGGAAACCCAAGAACATTCTCTCTCTCAAGGACAGGTACTAATCAGCAACCCTTAAGAATACAGGTGTCCATCAAAGGTAAAAATGCCTCCAACTCATCTTTTCTAATCAAGCTGCTTTCTGACACTGAATGGTTTGGGGGCTCAGAAAACAATACCCCAAAATAAAGGCCTCAGAAGTAACAACTCTCTCCGACCTTCTCTGCTCTCCTGCCTCTGGCCACTCACTTTCCCCCAAGGCTAGCCCTAGAAACTAGAATCCCTCTTCCCCAAGTCAAGTCACAGCAACCAGAGCCCCTTTTCCCCTAAGCCACCCATAAACCCCCAAAATATGACACTAACTTCTCCCCCCACCCCCTCCATCTTTCTGTGTAAAAGTTGGCCCTAAAGAAACTTTCTGACCTACCTTGTTTGATCGTAGGTCATAGACCCTCACTCCAGAGAGGGTCCTGCCCCACGGCCAGGGAGGGATGTATGCTCAGAGAGGCCAAGACGACTCTGGACAGACAGGGCTTGCTGGGCTTCCCCCACTCAGTCTAATAAAATTAGATCAGATTCTTTTTGTCCCATCCCATTAATATTTCGACACAGCTGTCCATACTTTGTTTAACCTAAGCATAAAAATGGACAGTTTCCCCTGTATATTTGGATCTTTATTCTGAAGGCCCCAGTGTCATGTAAAAACTATGACCCAACAAATGTGCCAGCCCTTCCCCTATTACTGTGCCTCTTGTCCTGCTTTTCCAGGAGCCTTCACAGGGGAAGGCAAAGGAGAAGTCTCCCCTTGGCACTTACAGACCACCATCAGATGAACTTCTTAAATCACACTTAAACGGTACTTATACAAAATGCCAGATTAAAATCTGAGATGAATTAGGTAATCTAAACAGGAAAAAAGTAAGAAAAGAAAAATAAAAAAAATAATATAGATCAACCTAAAAAAAAAATTTATTTAGGTTGATCTATAATAGACTTGAGCACTTCAGGAAGATAAAAAAAATGGTAACTCTGGTGTCGTGTAGGGAGAGGTGGGAGAAGAAAACACATTCCAGCTGACTTCTATCAGAGGTTTACTAGGCAGTAAGGGGATTGTCATGTAAGCGCCAGTACTTCACTTTGTTCAGGTTTAAACACTTACGTCTCTACTCAACTGGAGCCCAGACTTGATTTCATATACCTGAGAGTAGAAAATGCAAACCTAGTTTCCACAACTGGTTTACAATCTGGAGGACTACAGCAAAACCACTTGACATGTAATAAAAGAGAATAATCTTAACCCATCCATTTGAGTAATCCACTGTGTTCAAGGAAACACAACTTCTATCAGATTTTCTCAGCACCAATACAGTAAGAGTCAGAGATGACGGTTCTACACATCTACTCTTTTAAAGGCTTGTGCTTATTTTCCAGCTGAGTCTCTTTCTCTCCCCAGTAAAAGAAGATATTTACAACCTCATCTATGGAAATGGAGACCAAAGAACAATACGGACCTTACTACACACGCATCGGTAAGGAGGTGCAGTTTCTGTGTAAGTGAGAGAATGAGACCAACAACCAAAGGTTAAAAACTCTGCACAAATAGAAATTGATCAAGAAATAATATTATTCTCTCTCCTCCTCTCCATGCCTGTTCCTCATCTCTGAAACTACTTCTACTTCCAAAAAAGGAGTCAACAGCTTGACACCTGAAGCTTGTGCACAGATAAAAGAGTAAAGAAGGACAACAGTGAAGCAACACAAACAGGACGGAGGGGGAGAGTCAGGCCTGGAAGACACATTCTCCACAAAACTCCCTTCATCTTAAAAACCTATCACCAGAGAGCCAACAGGCTGCTAAGGGTGCTGGTCCTGACGTGTAAGTCAAAGGGCTTACGACAATGAAGTGGGAAGATGCAGATTGGGTAATAATGCACCTACCAACCTGCAAACACGCCAAAAACGCTTGCTGAACTGAATTAAATATATCACAGCTTGAAGCAAGAAAATTATGATAAGCAAGACTGGAAAAAGTGGTATCTCTACTCTGTAAAAATAACAACAGCAATAAAAGGAAAACTATGCAGGGAACAGAGTTGGAACATGTCAAAACAAAAGGCTAACCCCAGGAGAAGATAATATTTACTTTGCTCGGCCCCACCAGCTAATCCAGAGAAACCCACATGAAAGCAACGCACAAGACTCAGTATCCACTCAACTCTATGATAGGTGGTGGTAGGGGGGGTGCTACAGTTCTGCCCTCTGTGCTACCGTATGACTCAGTACCCACTCAACTCTGTTCACTCTGCACCATGATAGGTGGTGGAAGGGGGTCCTACAGTTCTGCCCTCTGTGCTACCATAGTTTCTCACTGATCATGTGTGGCCTCTCTGTGTCACTCAATTAAAAAGATATTCACAAACAGAATATCTGAGTTTTATTGATCCACATCTTTAAGAACAGGTGTCCAATAATGCACTCACTCCTATTTGATCAGACTTGGTCATCTCATCAAGTCCATCATCACCACAATGCCTGTATGGCCAGGGAAGGGCACCTGGCCTCGTCTCAACAGGGCCCTAAAACCTACTCCAATCAGAGTGTTCCCAGTCCACAGGAACAGCACCTCATGTAATTACACAAAATGAGAAACTCAAGAGAAAAGTAAAATGAGTCAAAATAGCAAATCACAAGTAAATAAGCTATTCTGAATGACTTCAGCTTATAAAATACAAAATAAAGGTTAAGAAAGGCTCTAATGCATAAAAATATAAATTAATCCTATCACCAAGATCAATTTCTTTTAAAGAACCACCACCAAACAAAAGCAATAGAAATAAAAAGGTATTCTTCTAGGCATGAAACTTTTGCTTCTTGAAAAAGAAGAACACATTCTTGATGCTTCACATACAGGAAAAAAAAAAACCCTAACTACTGTCACAATGCAGAAACAGGGAAAACGGGGGAGCTGCTGACAGCGTGTGTCATGAACAGCAGAACCCATTACATAACCAACCTGAAGCTGTCCCTTTATACTGGACACATTCCCAATGGGGGAGACACACTGGTCATCTTTTTAAATAATGGCAATAGTGGTGTCAAGGCCCCAGATGGTAACAGGAAACTACAAGGGCTCGGGAAAATAAAGAAGATAAAGGAATAAGAAAAGCTGTGTGGGTTCATTTCATAATTTTATTACTTTAATAACAAAAAATTACCTTAATCTTTGTTCACTAATGCAGAAGAAAATAATAACACTGAATTGATTATGCACCCATCATGCTCAACCTAGTTATTAAACTACCACGTACATTTAATGAGTAAAATTTGGGCACTAAGTTTGTGTTCAGAAGACAGGAGCTGACGCCCCAGAGCAATCCCACATTCCGGCAGCTCTCTACACACCCCGAGCACAGCCCCCATGTCTATCACACACACATTAGGCGCCTGACCTGTTTCCATCACAAAGTCCAGCGCCTCTGTGGGATGAACCCAGGGAGCGAGCCTCTTTTTCCAGGGATAGCATCCTTAACTGAAAAGAGGACATACAAACATGGGTCATTCAGACAAGGCTATTTGGCAGGCATTTTAAGGAAAAGGAACAAAATGGGTAGACTTGTCTTCAAGGAAAACAGAAAGATTCCAGCTTTTATGCAAAGATCAGACTTTTGGAGACTAGGATCTTGACAACGTCCCTAAAAACTCTTCTGATTAGTGACAACATTTTTAGATGTTGCACAGTGAAATGTGCTGACATTTGGGAGATTTTCCAAGTGGCCAATGCAGGGTATTAAAAATAATACGTGGAACGGAGTTTGGAAATTCGTAGATAGGGCTTCTGGATCTACATCTCCACCAAACTCTCAGATGCTACCACTCTGTCTAACATCCTGTCAAAGAAGGTCCTCTCTCATCTGAAAGAAAATTAAAATACTTGTCCCTTGTCAACGACAGACCTGTGTGAGGCTGGATTGTCTTCAGCTGGATGGCCACCAAAGTAACATGAGAATCAGCCATCTTCTAATAAGCCAGATATTAAAGATACTTGTGAACAATAGTGAAGCTAACTTCTTAAGGTTTTTGTTTCGGAAAACAGTTATTGTTCATGAAAAATATTATTTATGTTAATATGTAGTAGGTGTATTACTCTTAATAATGATTTCTAAAATCCCTTGATTTATATTTTTAATATGATAAATATGACAGAATCCACATAAACAAAAACTATTTGGAGTCCCCAATAATTTTCAAGAGTGTAACAAAAGACCTCAGACTAAAATATTGAGAACCACTATGAGAAAGAAACATTTCGATGGCAATTCCTACACGGTAACAGGGGTGGATGTATGGGAAAGAATTTGAGGAACAAAGCAGGTGAGCTATTCCTCATCATCAGATGACAAGGCAAAACGCAGCTCCATTTTAATTCATTAAGAAAAATGCATATTCATGGAGGTCTCTTCGGGGTCAGACAAATGATTAAACTATTTAAACATCTGGATCTCCATGAATCTCCTATAAATTTCCCAAATGACCAGTCATGCCTAACAGTACAGTGCACTGCGTGGAAACTCACCCAGGGCGCTGACACTGCGTACTCTCCCGAATCCACGGCATCCCTACATTCTCTTTTGCTACAAATGGCTGAGAGGCTTCTCATTTTCTCCCAATTAATTACCATATAAGATCCAATTGGGCTTATCTCTGCAGCAACTTCTTTCTTCCAGTCTGACTCCCCTCGTCCCCTTTAGAGTATGCTGGAGAATCTAAATAACTGGAAACCTAGGGATGAGACGTGAATTCTAAAAATACCCTTGGCATATCTTACAAACAACGCGGACCCTTAAATGGGCAAAGGCCTGTTTTCCACTGGACTTAGACTTTGGTGCTTCTCAGTTGGATCGTCCCTCAACTTCACTACAGGAATCTTAGGATAAATCCATTTTAATGAATCCAGGGGGAAACTGGTGAGTGCATTCATATATTTGCTCTAGTTTAGAAAAGTAGGGTGTTTCAGGTATAAGAACTATAAAAAAAAAATTCTCACCATCTATGGTAAAGCATATGCTTTCAGAAAAGGAAAAATAGTTTCCAATTTCTAAAACAATACTTGGGCAGCTAAAAGGCCGCTTCCCACAGCAGTTCAGAAACTGCCGCCCTAAGATGGAGGCTCACAGAGACTCATCTGTCTCAAGCACAGGGCTTCCTCTAGGCCAGTGGTTCTCAGCCTTCCTAATGCCACGGCCCTTTAATACGGTTCCTGTGTGTGGGCTGTGACCCACAGGTTGAGAACCGCTGCTCTAGAGCCTCTAGAGCCTCCAGAGCCCAGGTGAGTGTACCTGTGAGCCCAGCCCCTAGCCTGGAATTCCATCTCTTCTGTCCTCTTCTCAGCAAGGGAAGCAAGATCCCTAGACACCTAATGTGAGCACAACACAGGACCTCATTGCCCTAGACCAGGGGTCCTCAAACTTTTTAAACAGGGGGCCAGTTCACTGTCCCTTAGACCATTGGAGGGCCGGACTGTGGGCCCCAGGAGGAGTCGGCTGCTAAGCAGGACAGGCCCGGCAGCAAAAACACCCAGTGGGCCGGATAAATGTCCTCAGCGGCCTGCAGGCCTGCGGGCCTGTGGGCCGTAGTTTGCGGACGCCTGCCCTGGACCCACACTTTCTCACCTCTACTTCCAGTGCCCTACCAGGCAAGCTACTCAAAGCCTCTTAAGAGTTTCTTTCAAGGAAACCTGTAAGGACAACTCTTAACGTCTCTAACAGGTATGTGTCACCAGCTAAACAGCGAGATTCAGTTAGGCTCAATTTAACTTTGTAAACAACTTTAGTCCAGAGAAGGTTAACAAATTAAACCAAAGCTTAATAAAGCGAAAGCAAACAAAATTTAATTTCACTGATAGCCCCAACAAGACTGCTGGAGGAAGAAAGTAACACATTCTCTTCTAGAAAGAGGAAGGTCCAGAGAAAACACACAGTGGGCCTGACATTCGATGCTGACTCAGACCCCAGCAGCTCCCACTTCTCTGAAGAGAACCCTGGCTCAGGAGCACGTGGCATTGGAGCTTGTCTCAGGCATGCCGCTCACTAACCAGTTCCATTCCTGCCTTCCCTAGTTTGTGCACCACACTAAAAAGGTCAGATGGTCCTCAGTGAAACACTATGAGGTCTCCAACTGATGGCAGAACAAGGAAGTCACAGTATCAAACTGTGAATTCATGACCATGCAGCAGGCCACGGAAACCGGAAGGAGAACTAACCCCGTAAGAGAGAAGTGAAATCTCATGAACCTAAAACTCAGAAAATACAAACGGGGGAAACTGTGATCTGTGTAAGTTTCCTCCATACAGTGTACAACAAAGAAAAGTGTTAAACCTTGATCAAGTTAAAGTTCTGGCAAAAGGAAGGGATGGTGAACCAGAGCATGGGTGATTTCGAGGTATCTCCTTTCTAGAATGCAGGCAACACCGGAGGACCGCAGAGCGCTGGCTGGTCCATCTTTGCCTTACTGACCCTCCAGCACCCCATCTGAAGGAACCAGCCCCAATGGGAACCCAAGAAAACAGCCAAAGTATCTGAATGCAAAAACTCAGCGAAACAACATTTAGTAACTGTGCCTATTACAAAAATATTCACATGGGACTCTACCTCCTTTACCAGTTTGGGAACTAATGCAGCTGAAAAGGCTAAACGCAGGCACACGTACACACAGGAGTAGTGAAGTTCTGCACACCGGCCAGCAGAGGACTGGAATCAATGCTGAAATGCTCCTGCTGATGAGAACTGGCAGCCTGCTGGGCCCAGCTCCTCCCTGGGTTTGCCCGGAGGTGGGCAACAGAAAGTGAGGAAGATAGACCTCAAGACAAGGGGGGGAAGTGTGCCAGGGCCATGTGCCAAAAGACTCCTGACCAAGCAGTCAGCAAACAGGTTATTCTACTTCACAGTCCAGCTTATCCACGCCTAAGAAAACTAAGGAATTTCTCAGGATTTAATTTTTAATTTACTAGAACATGCTAGTACTAGAACCCTTGCTTAAAAAAATAGAACTGTTACTAGTTTACTAGATAACTAGCAACTATTACTAGTTACTAATTTACTAGTTACTATTACTAGTTATTTTTATTAGAACTGTTTACTAGATGACTAGTTACTATTTAGTAGATAACTAGTTACTGCTATTAGACCTGTTACTAGTTTACTGGATAACTAGTAACTATTATTAGTTACTAATTTACTAGATAGTTACTATTACTAGAACTCTTTGCTAGTTACTATTTACTAGGTGACTAGTTACTAGTTCTAGACCTATTACTAGAACCATTTACTAGATAACTAGTTGCTGCTACTAGAACTGGCTACTAGTTCTAGAACTATTACTAGTTTACTGGATAACAACTAGTTTATTAGATAACTCATAACTGTTACTAGTTACTAATTTACTAGTTATTGTTACAAGTTACTATTACTAGAATGGTTTACTAGATAACTAGTTCCTGTTACTAGAACTAGTTACGAGAACCCTCGCTTAAAAAAATATAAACACAGTAGAAATGGCAAAAGTCTAAGGCCGTAAGTACCGACTGCCAAGAAGGGCCATTCCCACGGGTGCTTCTAGCTGATGAATCACTGAAGGAAAAGGCTGTACCAGCAGGAAGAGAAGAAGGAAGAGATGACTGAATTATCTGTTCTAATTTACCACTGAAAATAAACTGCAGAAAAAAAGAGAGGAAAAGAACATAAAATTATCAATTCTTATACACACATACACGCTCACTTAGAGGCTGTCTGAGAGCAAGTTGTGTTTTTAGCACAAACATTTGCAGACACTTACTGTCAGAATTAAAATAGGAAGCTGCATAGATAGCAGTCACTGAATAATTAGCAGCAAAGACAATTTTACTCTGCTCTCCGCCAGATACAATTACTTTCACTCCATCTCCCAAGGTAAACACATCTAAACTGGTGTAGCTGAATGGGGCCACCTGCCACTTGGTTTTCAAAGGTTCTTCATTTGAGGTACAATTGTAGCCACCTAAAATGTTCACATCTAAAAATAAAAGTATTCTGTTATAAATTAAGTCTGTTGTTCTTAAATCAAAATAACTCTAGTTAACATGGGGGGGGAAGCTGATTTATCATGAACCTATACACTCCTGGCCCTCTAGTATTAGAATAAAAACTTTCTGAATCAAAGAAAGGAATATTTATTGTTAATGGGAGACTTTATCAAGCTGATAAGTTTTCTAGAAGTAAAAAAAAAAAACCTTTTCCAGCATCTTTCCAACGTTGACTTAAAGAACTTTAGAAAACCAGCAACAAGACTAATCTCCTAATGTAAAATAAAAACGAGCACTAATTACTCTCAGCTTCCGTTATCCTCTCGCTGCTCACATAAAGACCGAAAGAGAACGAAACAAGTGACAATGCCTTTCTCTTCTTAAATCCTGTATTTCTTACTCTTCTGTACAACTAGAAATATGGAAGGGCGGGGAATTAAGTTGCAAGTCATGAAGAGCTGCCAAGTAATTCCTGACCTCGGGAGACTCAGTGTTAGTGCAGCCCAGCCGCCAGACATACCCAGGTAAACCCAAATTATTTGGGAAAGTCGGGCAGTAACTGCAAACTGACTCTAAAGATACTCAAGAGGCTGCATCAGTTATTACAACTGACATCACACGTTGACAACAAACACAAAAACAACACACTTAAGAAAAGCAAGGGTGTGTTTTGTCTCAAAGTCCTAAGTCAAATATTCTCCTCTCCCACAGAGATGTCTTCAAAATGCTAAAATGAGTTACCTGGTCAAACTTCTGTTGAGCAAACCAACGAGCGTAGTAGAGATGGGTTGCGTTTCCCAGGCTTTCCTGAGGTCCGGGAGCAGGAACCAGCAGCAGGGGCACAGGCTGTGTGTTCCACCTGGGTCTGACACTAACTGTTTTTCCAAATATTCCTGATTTATAAGCAGGATATTAATTAGGGGTGTTCTTTTAAGGCCTGACCTAGTGATTACATTACATTTTAAGAAATGTAGCTCTACAGAATATGGAATTCTGAAACGAATTTTAGATTCAATGACTTTAGGGTACTTTCCCTAAAATGATTTGTCATGGTTTCATTAAAATGACTAGAGACAAACTGTCTACCTATAAAACATTGCTAGGTATCTTGGAAGTTAGCAGAGTGGCAAGAATTTTCTAACACACTGTCAAAAATAAATGAAAAGATACAAATCCTCAGCAACACACTAAACAAAATAAAAATATCCCATTTGTAAAAGTCATGTCAAATAAAGAATATTCACAGAGAGGAAATAGGTCTTTAGAAAAACACCTTTCTACGTTGGACCGCCCTCACGTAGGGGACCTCTATTCTCTGGGGACACATCCAGGGCTCCTTGCTTGGGCAGGCACAGTCCAGCTTGTCTGATCAATGCCAACCCTAAAAAGGGCTCCTCAAAACCACAAGGGCAAGCAAATCAGGCCCCTGGGTCAGCCGAGCTCACCCGAATCTTGCCCTCCTAACCAAGGGATGTAACCTCTGACCCGCCAGTAATCACTGGCCTCCTGTCTCCCACAGGCCTGACCTCCGCTAATTCCTTCTCAAAACCCCACCGGGCTGCCTGTTGGACACTCCTCTCCGATCCCTCGATGACCTCACTGGGTCTGCCCAATCCAGACCAGCACAGACCTGCAGAGCAGGACTCCTAATCCTCTCAACTGATAACACAAAAGCAAATGTAAAACATGAACCAAGGGAGAGGCCAAGAGAGCTGCTGCAGGCCAGGAGCAAGCTGCGGGGACAAGTGACTGAATAATACCAACAGCTGGTGCCGAGGAGAGTTAAAAACACTGGGAAAAGTTGAGTCAGAGGAGCTGGTGTCAAAGATGAGCACAAAGGATCCGGCAGCTAACGGAAGCGGAGCCGGGGGAGGCTCCGGCCCGGAGTCCACGCTGTGCCACTGCTGTCCCTCCGTCTGCAGCAGCCGTGCCTGTTTCTGTGGGCTCCATCCATCCTCAGTCTCTTCCAGCAGAAACACCCTGGGACCGGTGCTCAAGGAAGCCAAGTTCAATGTCCTTTACCCAGTCATCTTCTCAGTATTCCCTTTAGAGTTTTGGGAACATCAGCAAGCTCTGCTCTTCCCGCTCAAGTTTTCCCAGTCCAACAGCCCTGAACTGCCCTGGCCTGTCTCAGACCTAATCAGAACCTCTCCTGAAATAGTCTGACACCACTGAACTTTTTTTCAAACTCAAAGCAGGAAGACAGTGAATAAACCAGACTGATGAGAGGAGGAGGAGGAGAGCACAGGGAGCACGCCTGCAGGTGATCTGGAGGCCGGGAGGGCCGGCCCCCACCGCGCTGCACAGCAACATCACCCGAGGGGCTTCGGAAACCCACACCCAGGCTGCACCCACCACAACGTAAACCAGACTGTCTGGGGTAGTGGAAGAAATCCGTATTTTTTTCAAATGCCCCTCAGGGATTCCAAGGCAGGCAAGTTCAAGAAGATTCCAAAGACACCCTGGTAAAAGTGCTCATTCTGAGGAACAGGAACAGGGGCGAGTCCCGGGGACGCTCGCACTGCCCTCCGCACCCCACAGCCTTTCCTCTGCCCTTCACTCCGTGTTCCCGCAGGTGGGAGTCTCCGGCCCGTGGCTAGTGAGGTCTGGAACACAACCTTCCTCGGCCCTACCCCTCTCCTTCACACAAATACTCACCACCACCACCTCTTCATTTATTTCATGTTTTTTTTTTGTCAATAAATATATTCTGATACCAATTTTCACATGCAGGAAGAGGTGTCTCATTACTTGAATTCAATAAACCATCTACTAAAGTTCCATATAATTACCTTTGGTAGAAGCAACAGCTTATCATTATCAATACTAAACAATCACTAAAGGAAAGAAGAGGCTTTTTTTTTTTTTTAAGAGACAGCATCGCACTTTGTTGCCCTGGGTAGAGTGATGTGGCATCACAGCTCACAGCAACCTCCACCTCTTGGGTTTAGGCGATTCTCTTGCCTCAGCCTCCCCAGTAGCTGGGACTACAGGCACCTGCCACAACCCCAGCTATTTTTTTGTTGCAATTTGGCTGGAGCTGGGTTTGAACCCACCACCCTACCCACTGGGCCACAGGCGTCACCCATGAAAGAAGAATTTTTAAGAAGGCTACTGTTAGAATTGTGTTTTCCCCATTTCCACTTGAAGAGTTAACTCTGGGAGTCTGACTCTTTTGGCCACCTCCTACCTGACCCGGGCCCAGTCCCTGGTGTGCGTGCCAGTAGCAGAACTGTTCACTTTTTACAGCAAACTCTGCTCTCCACCTTTGCCTCTATCAATAATAAACAGTTATTTGGGCCTCTACTTTCACTTTCTTGCCAGTTTTTAACTTTGGCCAAGCTAGCTCAGGAAAAGAGGGTGGTACCTGGTGAGCATCCCAGAGACCCCAACACCTGTGAAGGGGTGACAGCATCAATTTCACTGCCACCTACTATTGAGTCTGCAAATGCAGCCAAAATTAAAATGTGGCATCAATACCCCTCTACGAACACACACACAATCAGAATATGCGTTTACACCAGGATTGGTTTATCTGGAAGTTGGCTATTGAAATGTATTAGAAATGCCTGCAGTTTAAAAGAAATACACATTCATTCCACAAAAATAAGATGACTTCCTATTATATACAGGAATGTACCAGAAACAAGGCTTTAATGGTAAATGAGACAGTCACTTGGGCTCTGATTCCCACAAAGCACGCAGCCTGGCAAGTGCGGGTGATTCAACAGGCAGGCAGAGCGAGGTGTTGTAAGTGCCTGGTAAGAAACTGTTGGGGTGCCCTCCCTGGACAAAGGGCTGAGTCCAGAACCAGTGAAGTGCAAGCAGTGTTAGCTAAGGAGCTGAGAGAGAAGCATGGAGGTGGGGCAGCAGCCCCGGGAAAACAATCCAGAGGTCTGGAGGGAAAGGACAAGGTGAGGATGGGGGCTTGGCAAAGGCCAGGTGCCTACAGCCTCTATGGTGAGACTTAGGGCCCAGAACTTTCACCTAAACAAGTAAAAAAAATTGATGTGACAGTCAGTAGACTCACTTAGGCTACCACTGATATGTTCTAGGCAAGGGAGGCTGACCTTGGCCTTGTAGTGACAGTGGAGACTCTGGCCGTTTCAGAGGTAGAATCAGAACCCCAAACGAGAATTCCTCTTGGACGAGGTAAGTCTGAGGCATGTGGAAGACGACCTGCACAACACAAAGAAACGTCTCACTTTTAAAATCTGCTCTCTGCATTCAGATAGCTCAGTTTTCTGAAAGGCACACCTCCACGGGAGCTACAGACGGCATCACCAACTAAAAGGCTTGCCAGTAACTGTACTGTCATCCTCAGCCTGGCCATGAGTTCTTAATTTTCATTATCTGGGCCCCAAACACAAACTTGCTCTGTTTAGTCAATGTTCAATGCTCCTTTTAAAAACAGCTTGCAGCCAACTCAAAAATACCTGTCATCCTTTGAGTCACCCACAAGACATTAAAAATACACAGATGTGATACACAGTGTCGTGGTCTGTTCAAGCTACTACAATGAAATGCTACAAACTGGTAGTTTATAAACAACCAAAATTAATTCTCACAGGTCTGGTGGGTTGAAAGTCCAAGATAAAGGATCAGCAGATAAGGTGTGGTGACAGCCTATTTCCCTGGTTCACAGGATGGCTCCTTCCTGCCATGCCCTCACGTGCTTCTCTCAGATTTCTGTTATAGTTGCATTTATCCAATTCATAAGGGCCCTCATGACCTGATCACCTCAATACCATCACCCCATGGGTGAAGACTTCTTCTACATACCAATTTGGGGAGGACATAAATATTCAGAGCACAGTACATGGAGACTGGAAAGCCAGACTAAGACCAACGAGACAAGCAGGCCTCAGGGGCAGCTTAACTGCAGCCAAACAAGCCTGGTACATTTAAAAACCAAAAAGACTTCCGAATCCTGGGAATTTCAGCCTGTACATTCGAATGTAACTCAACAGTTGTTCTATGGAGCAATTTCCCTGACAACCAAAATCCATTAGATTCAATGACATTACTTCCTTTAGCAAATAATGAACATCCACTAGGTGAATGGCACCTAGCTACATACCTTAAACCCTGTAATGTGCCAGAATGAGGGTGGGGGTTCTGGATTCAGATTACACACTCTGAATGTATATACACGAAAAAAAAACTAACACAGAGGCTGCTGGGACACAGCGGCTTTTACAGACACTGTCCATTCTACCTAGGCCCGTAACAACTTAATGAGTCATCCAAAGGCTTGTTCCCAGCACCTGTATTCCCTCACCCTAAGTGCACCATTTGGCAGGGGATTCAGGGCAGCACAATGCCGACAGCTCTTCAGCAAAGCTCTGCCAGTAAGAACTGTGGCCAAAGGCAAATTTTTACCTCCTGCAGGAGGCTACACTATCTTCTGGACACTATCAGATCAAAACGTGTTACCAATTCCAGGGGGAGCTCACAAGTCCCTCGTGTGCGCAGCTCACCAACCGTGACGGCCTCAGCACTTCAGTGCCTCCTACACACCGAGGCAGGACTCTCCCTCTGAGATTAGACAGGATCCAGCACGCTCTGGGTGCCCTGCTGCAGCACTGGGCAGTGCAATGTGAAATACATTTATGCCAATGGCTTTTCAACAAGACCAAAACTCACACTAAAATAACTATAATCACAACACAGCAAGGCTGCAGGACTGCTACAACACAATCTTAGTCTGCTCTGTGAAAGTCTGCCCAAACATAATCAACAAACCATTCATTAATCACATATCTACCTAAGCATCTCCTGTCCAAGATAAGAAGCACCTTCCTGAAAACATGTTACTCTCAGACTTACCAGATCAAAAATTTAGCAACCACTATACCAGGTATCAGAGAGCAAATGCTTGAGCTTTGTTTGCATATATGTGGGGCTCCCGCCAGACCCATGGGCACCAATCCACTCTGCAGTTTACCACCTTCCTTGAGGGGTACTAACTGGCTCTGAAGGCAAGACCTCAGGCTTTGCTGACGGCCTTCTCAGGAGGCTTTGAGAACTTTAAGTTCATCTTGGGAAGGAGCTATAAACATGGCAGCCACTTTGCATCTTCAAATTCAATGGCAGTGTTGATGATAGAGATAGCAAAAAAAAAAAAAAAATCTTTTCTCTACCATTCTGTGCTATGCTGGATTAAGTAGAATAAGGAAACACATTCTAAAAACAAGAATCATAAAATCAACCTTTTTTTTACCAGTTATCTTCCTTAATAAGTTATAGCCCAAAATCAACACCCCCTGTATATTTTTATCAGGTATTTCTAACTTACACGGCTACTTCAAGCTTCCAAGGGCACAGCGTCCCATCTGGGCAAAGCCTTATCCCCCTGTAAAGTGGGAGCTGGGGATGAGGGGATGAGAGAACCAGGTTGCTGGGGTGACTGGCAATCAAACTGCTGTGTCTGAATCAGGCTTTTTTGTTTTGCTTTGTTTTGTTTTTTGCCCGAGGGTTTCTGTTTATATAATTTCCTCAAGGAGGTGAGAACCTAAATTAAAGAGCATGTGTGCTGGATGGCACAACGTGGGCTATTTGTGACCTAGCCAGGGAATGGCCACTATGTGCCCGTCTTCTCAATGAAGCAGGAGGCTAAGCCCAGGCTGCCCCGCCTCTCCAGCCCTCCATCTCAGAGCTGGAGGCAGCAATCACCCCATGGAGACTCAATGTGGAGGCCATGCATGTGGAAGGCTCAGACATATAGGCGGCAGCCAGGCAGAGGGCACAGCAACACTGTCAGCATCCTACAAAACAGATTATAGAATGCTTGATAAAATCATGGAGGCCTCTAAAAACACAGTCGTTGTTTATCATGACAAAAATAATTCCACTCCTCCCAAAGGCATCCAGTCCCTGCTTCCTGAGGCCAAAGGTAATGCACATAATCCAACAGGCAAGAGCAGGAGTCAAGAACGGCTCCACTGGCACTTCCAGGGGATGCAGGGGCCCTGCTGGGGAGGTGGGCCCAGTTAAAACTGGGAGCCAGGACTTTCCAGCCAGCCCCAAGCTAAGTGCTGGGACACAGGAAGGAGGACAATCACCCTGTCCCGGGGCTGCAGTTGTCCAAATGAGACACGCAACTGTGCAGAGCCAAAGACTGCCTGGGAGTCACTGTGCACAGTTCAGGGAGAGCTACTAGTGAAAGGCAGTTTAAGGATCAATTTCCAGATCTTCCTTCCAAACCTTCCCTTTGCAACTCTTCTAGAAAATGAATGGGCATTCCTACCTTCCAGCAATTCCTCTCTCCCCAAAATCTTAATATGATGAATTATTCCAAAATTCAAAACTTCCAGGGCACTAAACAAGAGATAATTCCCAACTGATCATTAGGAATCTTCTTTAATGATTAATCATGGCCCCTGAAATCTACATGGCTTCCAGTTTTTATGTGTCTTAAATGTATTTCCACTACAGGTGAAACTTGAGCTATGTGGAGATACTCTGGATTCAGAAAAACTGAAGAAATACAGGCTAATGACATAGAATCTCTTAAATATACCTAGCCCCCAAAGCTACTATTCAAGCTAAGTGTTAGAGAAACCTCAGATATAACAATTTTACTTATATTTTTTACAAGTATACAAGGTCTGACAATTAAGATTGTGAACTCATCCTAGCAAAAGTGCTACACACTTCATGGCTGAATATCGCTGTGATCACCTCTGAAGTCCTCCCCTTGAGAAGCTACACACCTAGGCCAGTGCCTCATCCATTCTTCAAGGCAATTTTGGAACACGTTTTTTGGAATGACTACCAGAGATAGTAACAATTAAGTTCACAAATCTGCCACCATGTTCTTACATTGACAGCACTGTACAAACAACTCAGTAAGACTTCATAACCTTGGTATATCAGTATCTCACAATTGGGGCAGGGTCTTGCTAAGTGGCATTCATTACTGTTTTGCATGTTTTTGTGTGCTGTATGACAGCTCTGGTGGTCATTCCAGGAAAAGAGCTATAAAATTGCTTTTAAGGATGGACTAAACATTGGTATTGGTGCATAGCTTCCCAAGGAGAGCACTTCAAAGGTGTAGTGATTTTCAGCAAAGGGGTATGTAACACTTTTTCCAGGACCAGTTCACAGACTTAATTGTCAGACCTCATATTCTTCAACCACATAAATTCTCTCAAATTATACAGTGAAAGATGTATTCTAAGTCAATCCTCGTATTATTTTCATCTTATAAGATTCTTAGTATTTCCTACTTCTTATTGACAAAAGTAAATTCTTTAAAGAGATGAGAATGTGAGATGTCACCTTAAAAATGTGACAGATTTCAAAAATTATTTCAGAGGGTGCAAAGACCAAAAGCTTTGAAGACCATGTCCTTGGGAACCCATCTCCACTGGAAAAGGCAGCCTAGCAAACAATGCCACAAGGCGAGGAAGAAGCATCACTCCCAGAAATAATAAAGCACAAGGAGTCTGAAGAGGAGGCCTTCCAAACAAAAAGACCTTGTGTGCAGGGAGAAAGGTGGCACAGATCACATGAACAGACAGCAAGGGGCAGAAGCCTCTGGGCCTGAAGACTGGAGAGAGCAGAGGGGGTTGAGGGATGCTCTGAGGACCTCTGGGCCATGCTGACAGGTGATTTTACCAAGCACCCTCAGAAGGTTTTAAAATCAGGCACAGGTCATAACTGGATCACTGTTTCAACACAGAAAATGCTGGCAGCAACATGAAGTTTGAAATTGACAGAGCGAGCAACTGGAGGCAGAGAGATTAGCTAATAGAGAGTGGTGTCCAGGACCCATGAAAATGTTCCATCTTCGCTGCCCAATATGGCAGTCACACGTGACCACTGAGCACTTAAAACATAGCAAATTAGACTTAGACACTGAATATTTTTATTTAATTTTGATTAATTTAAATGGCCACGTGCAGCTGTTAGAGACAGGCTAGAAAGCTATTTCAAATTCAAAGAAGAATGATATGTACCAAACTAAGGCTGGAGCAGGGGAGATTAAAAGGACAGATTCAAGAGGCATTTCTCATGCAGCACTGGCAGGGGCATAGGAGTAAAGGAGGACGCTAAGCTTTATAAAGCCAGGCACATTCATCTCAGTACTGTGCTGTCACTGTCAAAGTGAAAACCAGATTTGTGGGGGAATGTAACAGATACAAACTGGACTCATTCACTGCGAAATGTATTAAGACTACCCAAGGAAGATGACTAGAATGCAACAGAAAAGGTCGGACAGGTTGAAATTTGAAGGTCACCATCACAGAGGTAATGAATGAAACAGACACGTAGGAAGGGATGACTGAGCACCTGGACGGTGAAGACCACTGGGACCTCAATGTCTAAAAGGCAGTCAGAGGAAACCAGCAGAGGAGGAAGAGAACGGAAGGCAGTTACACCCCAACCACAGAAGCCAAGGACGAGAGAGGCAGAGGCGTTTAAAGAGGGAGGATGTTCATCAGGGTCAAAAGGAGTGGAAAGTCACAGAGGAAGGGGTCTGTGGGCCAGGCGCGGGACTGGCAAGGCCAGGCTCCACGAAGTAGGTCGGAAAGGTCAGATAACAAGGGACACGGGCTAATGACAAGAGTGTCAGCAGCGGCAGGGCCTGAGGGATGGGAACGCTGCTGGGTGCTGAGACCACAGCAAAGGGGTCAGGGGGACGCATCTCTCCCGCGAGGCCCTCTCACCCACCAGAAAGAGACCTTTTGAAATAGAGAAGTGAAGTGAGCAGGGAGTTTGACAGGAATCAACGTGGTACATAATCCACAATCCATTCTAAAACTGTCATCTACAGACTATCTTCTTCAGTACCTGTTAGATGGTGCTTTTCAAACCAACCAACATGATTCCATTAATTACCTCAAGTAGAAGGCTACAACACAGCCACAGATTCTTGCCGACCCCAGTCTGAGACTTTCAAAGGACTCCAGTAGGTTGTCACACACGAGGGAACCACCCACCCAAGACTCCAAGCCAACTTTCTTCAAATCAATTTTGTGTTTTTACTAAAGAGAGGAATATTAATCCTGGCATATGGTTTTTTGTATTTTGACTTTCAAAAACAGTTCATTCATGAAACGTGACTCCACTTTATTCGTTTCCTTTCACCTCCTCTCACTGCGTTCTAGAGGGGGAGTAAAGTCACTCAGCACAAACCCGGTGCTCAGTCATGCACGTGAGGAACGTAATCGCCGATTACTGGGAACCCTCTGTGCGCCAGGTACTCAGCAAAGCACTTTATGAGCATTACGAGAATCTCACAATAACCTTTCACAACAAGTGACCTAATGCCCATTTAGAGATGTGGAAATTGAGGTTGAACCTGCCCAAGGTGGCATAGAGCTCAGACTGAAACCTGGGTTACCACAGTACCCAAACTGGTAGGTATTCAAAAGACATGCTGAATACAAATCACTCCAAACCTCACAGTCATTCACTAAAATTTTACTGTTTTGTGAAATATAATTTTTTAATTATAAGAACAATGAAAAATATAAGATTTCTGATTCTCCAATAGTATTTTATTCCTTAAACACATCACACATATGCACTGCCTACTCCCAGGTCAGATAAAGTTGCTATTTTCTGAGCCATCAGACAATGCTGTGCCCTGTACAGCACTTTCTACCCACTTATCTGTGTCTCAGACACATGATGCTAATAAGTTCAAGTAATTTCAAGTACATTAACAATGAATATATTTTGTAGGCACCTTTTGTAACAGCCAAGAGAATGGACCTCATAATCTATTAATACCTTTCATCTACTATCATTACAATGAGATAGATACCATAAATTGACTTCAGAGTTGCTATTCAAACATTAATTCTTAAATCATGCTTTCATAAGTCATGTAGACGAATTCACAGAGAGACAATTAGCCTTTGACACTGCATTTAATTTAATAAGCCATTTCAGAATTTTAATAGAAGCATTAACAGGCGTGAAAGAGGAATGAACTATTTTTTTGAGACCTTATAACTTACAAATTAGCTAATTTTTACTTTTAATGTAAATGTCAAAAAGCATAGTATCAAAGGGCTGGCAATTACACTGCTAAAAAGACATGGAAGTTATCTAGGTTAAGGTATCTCTGATTTCAAAGATAAGCAGAGAGCCTGAACAGTAATTTTTAAAGTAAATGCCAAGGTCTCTAACTTAATGCTTACGACAACTCAGAAAGATGTCTCCATTGTTGAGAAAGGGTACCTGTGAGGAAGAAATAACGTATGTGTATAAAAGCAAGTCATTCAGCGCCTTAACAACGAATTTTATTTTTAATAGTAAAACATAAATATCCTGAAATTAATTTCAATGCCTTTAAATTATACATATACATTTTTCCACTATGTTGCAAGTTTAAATGAAAGAAGGTAGCCAGAAAGCTAAAAACATAATGCCTAAACTCGAACATACAAGATCAGAAGATAATTTTCAAAAGAGATCTGCCTACCTGAGACGACTGAGCTTAGATTACAGTTAAGATTGCTTTTATGGTTAAAAAAAAAGGACCAAAAATATATTTATTAGACAGCTATGTCTAATGACATTTTCTAATTACTTACCTTGAAAATTTGTTGAGTCTAGTAAAAATTTTCTAATTACTTGCCCTGAAAATTTCTTCTTCTTTCTTTTTTTTTTGTTTGCAGTTTTTGGCCAGGGCCAGGTTTTGAACCCACCACCTAAGGTACATGGGGCCAGCATCCTACTCCTTGAGCCACAGGCGCTGCCTGCCCTGAAAATTTCTATTAAATATACTCAAAAGAATAAAACAAGAAAGATTATACAACTAAAATAAAGTCTAATTATATTGACCTAGGAAACTACAGATAGACTAATTATTTTTAAAAAATACATGAATTCAAGTTATTCGTGAGTTAAAATATTTCTTTTAACAGAATATTTTCCCTGTAATAAAATTTATGTTCACTTTAGAAAAACTAGAAACAAATACAAAAAGAAAACAATTACGCATAACACGACCACTATTAATTTTTTAATGTACCCTTGTTCCATTAATACACATGTATATTTACTATGCTACTTAACAAAATTTTTTCACTTAACATTCTGTGAACATTTTCCCATGTCATCAAATAGCCTTATAAACAAGATGTTTAATTGATTTAAATTATTTGATCCTATAATTTAATGTTTTACTGCCAATATTTTTCCGGTTTTTCACATTACATCAAGCACCTTTATACATAAATCTTTTAGACCACTTGCTATTATTTCATTGGGGCTACACTCTGATTCCTCACACAATTATTAACCTTCTACTTTACTGAAAGTTGCACTGGGTTTAACCTAAAGAACATGGGAAACTAAGCTTGGAGCACAGATCATTACAGAAAATCGTCCCTTCTTTCTTCATTAATCTTTCACCCAGTGCCATGGAAGGGTTGCTTTGTTGAAAGTCTACAGGCCCACGTGCAGGGGTAGCTGATGACGTTCCCATCTATACCCACTCCCCACCTGTCCCCTCTTGAGGGGAATGGGCAGAGAATCTTTTGGGTGTAGTGACTGGCAAAGGAACAAATACCCAGTGTGGGACTGCTGCAGAGGACAGACCACCTGCAAAGGCAGTAACGACTCCGAAACAACAGAAAACAAATTAACGGGCTGGAATCCACAGGGTTGTGCCCTCTTTTCAAAGCTATTTCTTCATCCTCTTAGCACAAGCTCAGCCATTTATGTGGCCCTCCTCTCATTTAAAAAAAAATTATTTTAGCATTTTGGTGTTACTGGGTGACTGAAGTTAATTAAAGTTTTCCTCTGTAAGCTGCACACCCATCTCTCTATGCATGTACCACAAAAATGAGGTGGTCCTCCCAGGGGAGCTGAGGCACAGGAGCCAGAAATACAACCCCCAGGAAAGCAGATACAATGGCCAAGGGCTAGGCAGGCTCATCCAGGCAGAGGACTATGAGATTCCATTACTCCATCTTAAGTTCACAGCTCCCAAATAAATCTTTCAAAGAGTTCCTACTCCACTGGTTATCTGCTCTCAATAGGTCAGTCATCATAAAGCCAAACACATTCTCTAATGCTAACCCATAACACCCGTCTTTTCTAATGGTCTGTATTCCACAATTTTATTTTGTTCTCTGAGAGGTAACTCAGGATAATCAACCACATCAAACTACACATAGACCAGTATGGATCTTGTTGAACTTGTATGGTGAGTCACATGACTAATTATGATCATTAGGACAGCATTATGACTGTGATTTTATAGTTAATTGCCAACTGTAAAAATAACACAAAATCCAGAATCCATTTTGTTCATCAAAGACACGTTACGTATTACTTTACAGAATCAACAGGTGGACCTAATCACCAATGACACATCAAAGATAGATTCTGAAATACAATTATGATTAGCTTACTTTGGGGATGAAAGTTTATCATGAACATACTGAACTTGCTGAAATCACCTTAAAATTTCTTCTTCCATTTCCATAATGTACTTCCATGAGAGGGTCTTTCTACTATGAGTGTTATTAAAGCAGAGAAAAATGTTTAGATATACCCATTATCTCCTATAAATCATGTGTTATCAATTCAACCCTGAGTAAATAAACTATCAAGCAGGAAAGCAGCAAGCTCACATAAAAATCTTCAAATAGGGGCGGCACCTGTGGCTCAGTGAGTAGGGCGCCGGCCCCATATACTGAGGGTGGTGGGTTCAAACCCAGTCCTGGCCGAACTTCAACAAAGAATAGCCGGGTGTTGTGGTGGGCACCTGTAGTCCCAGCTACTCAGGAGGCTGAGGCAAGGGAATCACAAGCCCAGGAGTTGGAGGTTGCTATGAGCTGTGATGCCACAGCACTCTACCAAGGGCAATAAAGTGAGACTCTGTCTCTAAAAAAATAAAAAATCTTCAAATACTGATACACATGTGTTTGTTCAGATTTTCTTATTAGCATTTAATACAGAGAAATGATCTTTTACTCAAAACTTCTGTTTGATTCCAACTGCAGAAATACAAAAAGTTATGAGAGTAATTGTAATTCACTTACAAATGTCTGACATGCACACTTTCTGTGGCCTAGCCCAGAGTGCTGCGGCTTCAGCCCAACTCACAGCAACCTCAAATTCCTGGGCTCAAGCAATCCTTAGCTGGGGCTACGGGTGTCTGCCACAACACCAGCTAATTTTTCTATTTTCAGTAGAGACCAGATCTCCCTCTTGCTCAGACTGGTTTTGAACTCTTAGGCTTAAAGGATCCTCCCCCCCGACAGCCTCCTAGAGTGCTAGGACTAGAGTAGTGAGTCACCATGCCCAGCCCAAATAGAATTCTCTAAATGTTTTTCTTACTATGTTACATTTGTTGTCATTATATCTAAAGAAATGGAATTTGATGTCTGTTAAACCTAATTATCAAAACTGCAACTTTTTAATTTTGTACTGCATACCTCTGTGTTTATTAGTATTTGTTATATTTTCAGAAAAACCAATCTGCAAGGAACTAGAAATTAAAGAAACTCCAGTTCCCTCGTCCTCTGCCATAAAGCAGCGCTGTGCTGGTTGACATGGATGGAAGAAGATTCTGGATGAGTCCTGAACTCACAGGAGACTTCCCAGCTATGCAGGGCATGGGGAGGGCCTGGCCAACACTGCCACATACCACACTTCTGGGACCAAAGTAACGACTAAAACCTCAGTGCTACGGAAGATGTGTGGAAATAAAGACACCTCACTTATTTCTGTAGTGTTTATTATTTAAGTAAAATACATAATTCTAAGAGATCTTAATTAAGTGGCAAAATATTTGCATGCTTTCCACTATCTGTCTCCAAGTCTTATAAACAAGCAAACAAGCACACCTCTTACACACACAACTCAGCAACAATGACAACACTAAGGCCTGGCACCAGGCCTTTAGAGGAGCTTAAGAGTTTAGCCTTCCTCAACATGGGGAGGAAGCGCCCTGTCGAAGTCATCTCTGAGTAGGAACTCACCAGAACCCAGGGCAGGGCCAGAGAGCATGGGAGGCACATTAACCTAGTACAGTGGGGAGGAAGACGGTGGCCCAGGCAGCAACATCAACTCACATTTCTAAGATGAGCTGAAGAGATGATCCACCTGAGCTTAACAGGCCTGAACCCCTGAGCGCCACCAAGGCTCTCCGACCTTTGGTCTATACATCAGTTTTTCATCCAGAATGGGGGGGAAGGTGAGCAAAGGACTTCAATGTCTCTATCCCAAAAGATATTACTGAGAATATCTTTACAAGACCCTTTACATTGGATTTTTGTAAGTAAAAAGCAATGTTACAGGTGGTCTCTAGCAAAACGCGTTTATTGCAGAGTCGAGGGGACCATCTTCAGGTGTTACCCATGATCTACACACCCTCAAAGGTGTCCAACAAGTCTGGAAATTACTAGGAATCTCAGCACTCAGAGGAACAGTGCAAGAATTAAAAGCTATGAACAAAGTAGAGATATTACCATAAAGATTAGAAGGATCTAGTTTTTAGAAATCTCATTTCCATTTAAGTTATAATTAAAGAACAAAAAGGATATAATGCCTAAAAAATGTTCTGATGTGGGTCAAATTAGTCCATCTCAATTTAGGGATCTCTCAGGTGCTATGTGCCTTTTAAACCCACAGAACACACCCAGTATCTGAGCAACAGGAAACCAACACAAAAATGTAAGAATCGCCCACAGGATTAGAGGCACAGCCCAGCAGGTCTTTATTCTGAGTCCAACAAAAACAGAACAGTTAGTGGGAGGGCGCTGTGTAAAAACCACTTCTCTGAGGATCATTAGTATATTTGCAATTTCTTTGGTATCTCCTCCCACTCTTCCCATGAAGACATGAACTCTGAGAAACCCTCACCCTCTTACAGAGGTGTTCTCCTTTCCATTCAGCTATCCGACCAACAGACTCCACTTGGTGCCATGCAAACCCAGGCCCACACTCTGTGCAGGGGCTGCCAGATACTTCACGTAACAAGCTAAGCATAAAAGATGAAGGATTTTGGCTGATGAATTCATGAGCCATACGGGGAAAGGCCAGTGTAAATGTTTATGCATTAATGGAAAGTCAAAGTACACACATTTCAGAGACATGTTAACGGTGGGTTCAATCAGACATCATCAATCACCAGGCCAGTTTCCCTCACTTACACAAAAGTTTAATGTTTCAGTTAAGATAGAGTAGAAACACCATCCTCAGAATTGATATACACTTGATCTAGCTGATTAAGTCCCACACGGCTCTTTTGTTCATTACAAACAAAACGATGTAAAAAAATTCCCAAACTGCCACAGCATGAGTTGAAAACATACCATCTGCAGCTGCTTAGCCACAGCTACTGCCCCAAATCAAATGAAAGGCTCGAGAATGCTCAGCTGTGTTCTCTCTGCTCAGGAGGGTTCCCCGAATCCTCCCAGGCTAAAATTATTGCCAAAAATTGGCCAAATCAGCATAAACCAGACGTCTATGATATACCCTGAGCAGATAGCAACAGAAAGGAAAAGAATATATAACTTTCAGACTATCAAAACTCTGTAATGCTGCTAACACTAAACTGTTTTCCTATAAAAACAGTTTCCTATTAAAAAAACTGTTTAAATGTCATTTATTTCAAAGAAGAGTAACCCCCCCCCCTTCTAATTCAATAGTAGAAAGTAACTACTGCAACCCTATCACTAAACTTCTTTTCCAAGTTTTCAAGAACGGGAACACTCCCCTCCTCCAAGAGAAAAGAAAATTTCAGTCCAAAACTAGATACGATCTCCTAATGTAGAGCAAATTTGAGCATACATCTGCTCCCTCAGACCTGAAATCAATTAGCCCATGTTCATGGTACGCTGTGGATGTCAGGAGGTGACCCTCTGGAAGGGATATTTACATGTGGTATCACCAGAATTACTCCACACATCCTTGGAAACCCACAGGATAATTCTAGAGAACACAAAACTCAGGAGGCCAGGAAAGGGGCCGCTCCATCTCCACACCCCGAGAGCGAGGCGCGTTAACGAGCCCTTGCTCCCCTGGCCTAGTCTCCAAGGCACAGGGTGGGTCCAAACGGCGCTTCAAGCGTCTTTCAAGGTGCCAGCCCACAGTCCGCTCAAGGTCCTTTCAGGTTAAAGCAGTGTAATGCGAGCTCATTAGAGGGGGAATCACACGCACAACTGCATCCTTACTATTTTCCCCCGACCCCGTCTCAGCCTCTCTCAGAGTAGGAGATGAGCCCAGGACTCAACTTCCTTTGAATGGCAGGAAGGCCAGAGGAAAGCCCTGCAGTCATTTGAAAGGTTTCTGCTCCCAAGGAACCCTCTGGCTCCTGAATAAATGATTACCATTATTCCATTCATCAATTGTCTCTTAAGCCTTCTATTATGAGTCTGCATTTTAATCAGGGACTAGGTCTTTTATTCCACCCCCTGATCCATGTCCGCAGTAACATTTCTTTCAGAGTTACAGAATCCGCCCGTCAGCTCACTGTCGATTAGACTCCAGCCTCCCTTCCTCCACCCAGAACTAAACTACCTCTAACGGCACAAAAAGAAAGACTACTTTGAGAAATATTATTAGAAAACTGCCTCTATCTCCATAATGAAAGCACCAGGAGGGCCAACCCCCTCCCCGTCTTACTCACCACCACTCGACTCCCTAAAACTGTGCCTGGCACAGAAGAGCTCCCGGTGAGAACCAGGCGAGCGACTGAACACATCTGAGGCCTGCCGCGTGACAGGCAGCTTTCCTACTGACTCTTCTAACACCACGAGGCAAGTCAAACTCTTTTCCATTCACAGGTGCAGAAACTTAAAGAGTCAGCAGCTACAAGGCCAAGGATGAAGGCCCCTCAGTCTCAGCGCATGTCTGTGATCCACTCAAAATGTCTTGGGGTTAGAATATAGCAGTGAGGGGCCCCAGATCACAAGGACTTTTATTTTGCAGTCAAGAGACAAGTACCAGAGAAGCTCCAAACCCAGAGTCCCGACACCCAACATCAAGCAAAGCACCATAAAACCTGGAGGGCAAAGCAGAACCAAAAAACTGGCAATGCTGATTCCACAAGCCGCCCACAGACGGCCAGCTACCCAACATTGCCCAGCATCGGTAAAGTTAGGTCAGGTCAAAACATCACCAGAAGAATGAGAACAAAGTGATAGAGACCCACATTCCACATGATCCACCTCCTGGGTGCCCCCTACCTTTTCAGCAAGCCTGAGTACAGACCACTCAACTCAGGGTGTGAGTAGTAGCTTTTAAAGTAGACAAACCTACCCTAAACTAACCCACACAGCCCTAAGAAAAATCTTCCCATATGGGCAACATACTGTACACGCAAAATAACCATTAGCCCAGGACAGCTGAAAAAAACTTACTAGTACTTGTTTTATGGCTAGGGAGGTTTAGCAACTCAGAATTTAAGCAACAGAGGGAATAATAAATAGGGCAGCAATTAAGCCTTAAATTGTTAAGTCAACTAGGTTTTTATTTTGCTGGACAGTATCTTTAGCAACCATGATTTTAATCAGTAATTTTATTTTCTTTGGGTTTAGTTTAGTCTCCTCCACACAGTATGAAACTGAACTCAAGAAATTTTAGTTTTAATAACTGATGCATTTGAACTAGAAATAATTCTTCATTTTGCAAAGATAAACAGATATATTTTCTTTCACCTAAAGTTTTCCTAATAGCCTATGTAAATAAACAAGTATTATCAGGATCCCTCTCCTCAGAAGCAAAGGAGCTTAGCCGGGCCCAGTGCCACCAGCCTGGGCCAGCACTGCAGCAAGGGTTAGCAAACCAGCAAAAGCAACCACTGATCTGCAGCACGCAAGAGATCCAGTGGAAAACGGCCAGATATGATGTGAAAATCGCACTGTTAGAGGGCAAGGGGAAGTAGAGATGTGACTTAAGATAAATACACAAGTATCTAAAAGAAACAGCTCCTAAAATCACTTGACAAGTGGACATGACTTCTGAAAAGGGAACATGATCAAGATGAAATAAAACAAGCCCAATGTGGCAATGTAATTTACAGTATATGACAAAGTAAAAAAAAAAAACTTATTCTGAGTGAAAGAAGCTTTAAAGGGCATACTGCATCATTCCATTTACATAAAGTTCAAGAACAAGCAAAACTTATCTATGGCCCCCAAAAAAGGAACAACAATCGTCTGAGACCAAGGCGATGAAGTCAGACGATGGGGGCTGGAGGATGAACTGGGCAGGAGCATGAGAGAACTTTCTTGAGTGGCAAGAACACCTGATATCCTAATATAAGAATGGGCTACACAGGTGTATGCACTTGTCAAAACTCACAGAAAGATACACTTAAGGTTTGTGCATTCCACTCCATACCTTTACCCTCAGGAAAATATAAAAGTTTTGAACTCGTTTATAAATATAATACTGTGTGTATATTCTCTGGATAAACAACTGAAACAGGTTCAGTAATTTTATACCAAATCATCATTTATATCACTGATGTATCCAAAATAATTTTACTTTTAGGTTTATGACACACTCTATAATCTTTAGCAAATTATGGTAAAAAAAAAAATCAGAATGACTATCTTCTTCCATGATGGACAAGTTAATAATATCCCCTTCGAAAATACTTCCCTTTGATGTTGGCTTTGTTAATAAAATCCATTTCTGGAGTGGCAAAGCCAGGCAAAGAGATGAGCTTGATTTTAAGCAGACCCAGTTATTAGAAACACTACCCTGTTAAATGAACAACTGGGCATGTTTTCTATGAATGTGCTGGTCCCAGACAGAGCCTAGAGTGTCCCCTGCATAAAAGAGTCCCTCAACAAAAATTCAAATCCTATTTTCCAGAGCTTAACTTAAGCTCTACCTTCCTCAAATGTTTTCCTGACTAGGCAAACGCACCTTACTCTCAGCTATGACAAAGAGGCTTTCATTTGAAACAAGCTGTAGTGCCCGCCTAGCCCATGCTCTCATTTACACAGGGATCTTTTCCTAATATATGTGACCATCAGCTCTGGGAGAACGTTTATAGTGGAATTGATAATTAGTTAGTTAATAAGGCACCCATGCAATAGGCCTAGTGGTTAAACTACTCTGAATTGGTAACACGAGGAAGTCTGATTAGAGAGCACTCAAAGGTCCCTCTGAAGCCTAAAATTCTATGAGCCAGTTTATTTGCTAACTTTGACCTGGGGCTGGAGGACAGGGATAAAAGGTCAAGGTCCAAACCATCAGAGTCTCACAGTTTTGGGTGCCCTCTGTTAACAAGGAAATAGAATGCCAGAGTTTAAAAAGACCTCACGTTGGTGTGGCCCCATATCCTCATTTAAAATCAGATCATACTTAATTGCCTCAAGAAGCTGAGTTAGCCAAGGCCACCAAGTCTTCTTATAATAGCAGGGAATCTATTTTGCTCTTCTATACAATGTTCCAAATAGTTCCTTTTTTTCTTTTATAAATTACCATTTTTCTCCTTAGTTTCACCTGATCTAGAAAAGGAGAAAGTAAAATTTCACTTTTAAATACACTAAAGCTTGCAGTAATGACCAGGAAAACAAGGGGCTATTGTCGGTACCTTGCTCCATGAAGGGCAGTACCTTGATGGACTCCTCCCTCCTCACCACCTCCCAGGTCGCTACAGCATGGGAAGCGCAGAGGTGATAAGTATTTGCTCCTGGAATGACAAAATAGTAAGATCAGAACGTGTCTTGCTCCTGCTTCTGTGCACATATCCTGCACCAACTCAACATCCCCTCTGCTCCACAGCTTATTTCAGAAAGAACTGAGTTATGGTGCCAAGCTATGAGGATGAATTTAGAAAGCTCCACATAACCAGACGCACAGCGACAGCAGCCATCAGACATCACCCAGATTTAACTGCCCTAAAATTAGCAGTTGGAGCAAAGTAGTTACAGCATGATTGCGTCAGAGCCATTCTGACTGGCTTGTTGCCAGTTTTAAACAAATTGTCCTGCTTTCCCTACCAGAGAAACAATATTTTGGAATCGAGCCAGATAAGCATTTCAGTGAATGTTCAAATTTTAGCTTTGCTATTAATGTTTTATAATTCAATGACAAGGTGAACAAAGTCTATATGGGCTACATCTGCAAGGGTGTTATTTTCTTTGTTGTAAAGCATTTATTCTCTGGGTGAGTAAAGTACTGTAGATGAATCCTTTTAAATATTTAAATGCCTGAAATTTATTTAGGGAGTCACATTCAACTGGCTTAAACAAAGATTATGCAAATCTAGCAAAGTATAAATGCAAAACAAAAATTGTTTTCCTCTTACACTGCTTTTAATCTTGGCAAAGACTCAAGGACTAAAAAAGTGTTCTCTGCATGATCACAGAAGAACCCACTTGCTTCCCCACAAAGAATATATAACCCGATTCAATCAGCAGAACTGCTACCTCACTGTAAATTACAAAATTTCTAGTTAATAATAGACAATCCACTGGCCGACAGAACAGGGCATTTTTTAGACTATAACAAGAAGCTCATTAGCCCAACCCTCAGCCTCCACTTCCCTTTCAGAGAAGAGATAATTCATCAAGAACGTTCTTTCCCCTACTCCTTATTCCCTCCTTTCTTTTCATTCATCTCTTGTCTGGTGATTTCTTGAAACCTACCATATCTCATGACCAGGCAGCCAGGGATCAAGACAGGACTACAGTTGGTGTCAAGAGTTCTGGGTTTAATTTAACTAACAGAAGAACTAGGACGCAGAAAACCACAATTTCTCTCATTAAACCTTAGTGTTTGCATCTGTAAAAGGAAAATAATCCTACCAGCCTTAAAGATTCTTAAGTATCTCTGAGAGAAAATAAATGAAAGTTTAATAACTTCTTTAATTTGCCTGTAGGAACAGCTCTTCCTAATGCTTTATTCTGTTTGTTAGTCAAAAACATGTCTCCTTCATTCATTTGTATCATTTAAAACTTTTTTAATGGGAAAACTGAGCCATTATTCAAGCAAATAACTTAAAATGATCCTCAAATAAACAAAATTGGTTGATAAATTGGATATTCGTACTATTATTTATAAAGGCTAACCTCTCAGCCTTGCCGATAATTCTCATAATAGCGGGTCTTACTGTACTAAAATAAACAAATAGAGTTAGAATGGTACTGCCCTGATTTCGTGCAATAAAGGAAGCAGTACAATACTAGGATATTAAAGAGAAAAGATTTTTACCACCTAAAATTAAGACTATGGCTGTTGAGCATCTACTATATTTAAGGCATAAATAATATACTAATGTACTTCGCAAACCTCAAGTTTAAACTAGTAAATCAACAAATGTACTATATGCGACTAATGGAGTTTTTTAAATCATTACTTGCTAACAGACTGAGAGATAAAGGACAACAGATGCACAACTCAGAAATGATTTCTTTTTAGTGATCTTTATTAATTAAGACCAAACTAGGGTTTTGAAGCGAACTGCAGCCTCTTGGGCGTCAAATAGGGCTGTGCAGTCACGAATGGGGACAGACTTTGAAACCTGGGAAAGGTGTAAACCACACTCTCTCATGAAAGGAGAATACCGGGGGCCCAGACTCCCCAGAACCACACCTGTTTGAATGGCGCTATAAAGATCCTGATGTTACAGATGGATAACTATTAAAACCCTCTTCAGAAACTACGGCCACATCCCTGCCAATTCCCTATCAGAGTGTAATTACAGGTCCCTTCAAACGACCCTGAAAAGATCAAAACTGAGATACACGCGGCTGTGCAGACAGATCACGTGCAACAGAAACAATCGGAACTCTGGGCAACATTATTAACAGAGTTCAATAGAAGCCAAGACATGAGAAGTTCTTTCATGTTCAAACCCACCACTCCAAAACATTTCTTTAATAAATACTTGTTTGCTGAGAGCCTAGTACGTAGTAAAACTACCTAAGCGCAAGGAATACAGCAGTAAACCAGAAATGTCGCTGCCTGTCTGGGGCTCTTACACTCCACTGCAGTGAAGGAAGGTGGCCATGACACGGTATCATACCAGGTCCTGGGAAGCGCTGAAGATTGAAACTGCAAAGGAGGCTGGGTGGGAATAGGTAGCTCTAGTCTAGCTGGAGGCCGCAGGAGAAAGCAGGGCTTGCAGCTCTCTCCCCTCATCCACTCTTGACCCATATGCTTCACTAACCTATGGAAAGCCAGGCCTGCTTTGCAGCAGGGGTGGCTGTGTGCTACACTCCAGCCAGTCACATACGGACGACTACACTGTCAATCTACCTTTGCAATGTACTTATTCATTTAGAGCAGGGGTCCTCAAACTTTTTAAACAGGCGGCCAGTTCACTGTTCCTCAGACCACTGGAGGGCCAGACTGTGGGCCCGGGGACAAGTCGGCTGCTAAGCAGGACAGGAGATGGCAAAAACACCCAGCAGGCTGGATAAATGTCCTAAATGGGCTGCATGTGCCCCGCGGGCCGTAGATTGAGGACACCTGATTTAGAAGTTGCTGGATGGGCAAATGATTAGTCACATCCTTCTACCCTAATCTTGGGACAGGTGATGGTTAAATGGGATAGTATCATGCTTCTTAAACAGCTGAGTTCAATTAGAAGCTTTCCAAGAATATTATCACCATTACATTGCCCTCCCTTCAAAAAAATGAAACCTCAATACAAGTAACCCATAAGCGATTCTGTAAGACAATGGGCCAAAGTCAGCTTAGAAAAAAAAAGAATAAATACAGTAAACACAGAGCCCAGTAAGAGTGAAATCTGCCTTGGGCTTCCCTCACAAGACCCTACAGGCCCCTTAGAAACTCTGTTTCCAGTTATGAACTCTAACCAGTGACGGGGGAAGCAGTGGTCTCTAAACGGGGACCACACATTTCAAAGGATAATGAATAACCCCTTGAGATCCAAGAGAAAATATTTCTACTTTTATTTATTTTTAATATCATCTTAAAATTTTTATTAGTTGTTTTATAATGTGCGTATCTTAGCAAAGTGTATGCATATACATACATACATATTATACGTGTGTACAAACACATGTAAACTTGTATATGTTCAGAATGTCCATAAAGGACACCACGATGCATATTCATATATGTGGACAGATAAATGTTGGAAAACGTTTAGAGACCCTACTCTAAAGAAAACATTGTTATTTGGAGGAGGGCATTAAACACATGTAATAGTAAAATTTGCCCTGGAGGGATTTTAGTTTCTAATTGCTTATTAGAGATTCCAATACAAAGGACAGTATCCAGAGATATTACTGAACCACGTGAAAACCTACTGTTCAACAAAAAACCAAATGTGTCATCAAAAACACGGCTAGACGACAGTGAAAGCAATCATTATGCTCACTATATGGCACACCATGCCCTAAGCATTTGTCAAAAATCTTCTTCCTACCCCACACAAGAGGCCATCTCAGCAAGTGTAATGCTTATTTTCCCAGAGTTCTTACTTTCTGCAGTAACAAGTTTTAACATTGGCTCTTTACCTAGAGGCTTTTTTTACTTAAGAATAATAGAATATACAACTAAATAGCCTTTCAGACTGCTCTGATGCCATGAACAGCTCAACTAAATGGAGATTTCTCTCAGCAGATTTAGCAAACATGCAAAAATTACTTGGAATAATCTAATATGCAGAGTTCAAGATGCCTCTTATGGCTAAATTAATGAAATAGGAAGAGAAGTGTATCAAATTAAAACACCGGGAAAATGGAAAAAAACTGTAGTTTTCTTTCCCACTATCTGGAAGCAATTCAACATAAGATAATACCAGACTAACAAATGCGTTTTTGAAAAGTCCAACAACATTCTGATTTTTCCTATAATCTTCTTAGTGCCTAAGGCCCCAGAGGTCACAGGTCACAGTGTGGCCTTCATTTCTCTGTCATCCAGTCAACCAGTCATTACTTATTTCTTAATCACCAACTATCTGCAGAATATGGTCCTACTTACTAGAAACACACTGAAAATGAACTCATTTATTACTCTGAATAACTTGGTCAGCAGAACCAGCAAAGAAGGTCTGACAAGCTCTTTCAGGAAATTTGTGTGGAACGATGGAGATATATGGGCTACTTGTGAAAAATTAAGTGCGTTAGAACTAAAGTATAACCAAGAGTGTCGCTTGAGAGAAGCTTCCGGAGATACTACTGTGACTGTCAGCCACCTTAACAATCTCATCCGTGACTTAGGTGACGATATAGACAGTATAATCTAATGTGCAGGCAGCATTTCTTTGGGAGGACAGGCAAGGATGCCAAAAAACATGATCAAATTCCAAAAAGCACAATGGGAAGAACCAGCTAAAATAGAGCAAAACAATAAATGTTAGTTTTACAGTCCCATTCCGTCCAAGAAAGGAAGACCCGGCTTAATGGCAAAATGTGATTAAGGGCTCGGAGGTTTTAGGGAACAGGAAACTGAGTGAGTCAAAGAAGCATGGCCACAGAAAAGGGAACACAGACTCGGGTAAATCAGTCCAAGTAGGACACACAACCTAGGAAGGACACTCCTGCTGGGTCCCACAGGTCAAGTTGCAGGAAGAAAACTCAGTAGAGGACTCAGATTTTACAGGTACATTCTGCTCCTTGAGTAAGTGAAATACCTCTGGAGAAGGATTGTTCTGTAGGGCACCAAGGGAGTAGCACTAAAATACACAGGTTGAATTACAATTCAGTTCTATAAGTCAAGAACTTTCTAGTATTCAAAACCATATGAAAGGTGGTAACCTCCACCCTTTACTGGCAGTATCGGGTATTGCTGTAAAACTACCGACAGAGATTATATGAAGGGACCCAAGTATCACAAAAAGGTTAGTTGGGGGTGGGGATCTCAGTGACTTCCAAGCTCTGATCCTTAGTGAAGTTTCAATGATCCGTGCAAAAGGAAAACACGCTTGTACGGATGTCTGTATGTGCATACGTGTGGTAAGTTTTAACCGATGTCTTCTTTGGCTGGGAAGAACTCTCCTTAGTCTGAAATCACATACATCCTTCTCCTTCCTCACGGTTTCTTTCAGTGTATTAATGTATCTTGATGAAATGCATTGACAACAGAGCAGTGGTTTGCAACCTGTAGGTCGCGACCCCTTTTTTCCATTTGTAACAACACAGCAATTAGAAAGGTTGAGAACCATAGAGAGTAACTGCTGCTGTTAATTTCTACTATATTTAGACAGTAACAAACCTGACGATCCTTAATTTTTTTTATTTTTTTTGCAGTTTTTGGCCGGGGCTGGATTTGAACCCACCACCACCAGCATATGCAGCCAGCGCCCTACTCCTTGAGCCACAGGCACCGCCCACTTAAATTTTTGTTTTTAATTTTACGGGTAAGTAAAAACAAAAAGTGTAGAAACAACATGAAATGGTAACCTTGAAGGTCCTTTCTGGTCCAGAGATGGAGTGACAGCCAGACTCAACTTTCTGCATATTTTCTACTTTCCTACTATCCAATTGTGACATAGTGTCTCACACGGTGAAAAAAGACATTATCAGGGAATTGAGTTACACTAAATATGAGATCTCTGGGGAAACAGAACCTTTACCGCAAGTTAAATCTGGCTCTAGTCTACTATTACTTGTTCTTTGAAACCAAATTTTATAAATCATTTTTTAAAAAAACCAAAATAATCTGTATCTGAAGTTGTGCGATTTTTAAATTCCTATTACACCGTTAGCCCTCCTTTAAAAGGAGTCACAGCTAAATGTCGACTGGAACGGAAAAGTAATTTCTGAATATTGATTCAAGGTAAACCAACCAGCTATAAGCCTCACAAGTGTTCACACACAAACTATATACCAAGACGAAGAAAAGACATAAGAATATAAACTATCCCAATCAGACAGGCATTTTCATTCCTCCAATACATTTATTTTGAACATTAAAAAAAACCTAAAATCTTGTTGCCAAAAAGTATCATGAAATTACTTTATCCAAACTCATTAGTGACAGATGATAGAACCAGGAAGCTCGAGGTTCCTGTCCCTATACTTTTCTACTCTCACCCTGCAAGGAAATTAGGTACATTAACAGAAGTAAAAAAAAAATACTGAGACATGGTCCATTGCATACTTTAGGACTATACTTCATATTTCATTCAATTTCAAAACAGGAAAAAACCTTGGCTTTTCAGTCAGCAATAACAGTTTAAGTTTTCTTAAATTTAGCATGTCTTTGAAAGGATTTCTAATTCTAAACCATCATCCTAAGTAGATCAGCAGTTCAAAGACTCCATGCCTTCCTCAAACTCAAAAAATAACTCTGCATTTACCAATTATGGCTGGGGGGGGGGCTCGTAGAAAGCTGTATTCACATAAATACACAGTTCTTTACAATGTATGCAGTAAACACAACCACAATTAAACTAGTTTTGATGCCCAAATTTAGTACTTTTGAACCAGTTTCAATTACCAAAGAAATTTCCTTTTAGGGGAGTTCACTAATATCCCTCACTTTCAGAAATAGATTCTTCACTTCAAAGAATCTACTTCCCTTTTTGCCTCAGGTAAAAATATCCCCCCGTGGACAGGTGTTTAGTAAGTTAAGTATTAAGAAACCCTTCAAAGTACTATTCCAGTCTTGAGGAAAAAATAAATTTTGTATTGCACAGCTTTGACTATTATACAATAAGCACAGAAGCCACAACTGATGATCTGAAATTCTATGAGACTAACAGTTACACTCTATAAAATTAAAGCTCTTTGAGAAAATCCCAGACTTAAAAACATAAAAAGCATTTTATGAAAAATATATACGTAAAAGCAACTGCGTAAAATCTGTGGCCCATACGCCACAGCCAGAAGCTCCACCCCCATACCTGTGATGAAGCTCCGGCTCTATTTTCCAGACCCAGGGCTTACACTGCTTCTGATTCAAGTTCATTTCACCCCATCTATAGGTAGCATGTGGGTACTGATAAAAGCTGTTTCTGATTTCAGTTCTTACTTCCCAGATGTTTGCTCGGTAATTTTCCTTTTTTTCATTTTCTTTCAGCTATTTATGAATACACTCTAATTTAGAACAAACAAATTGAACGTGTCATAGTTTAAGCTAAGCAAGACACACAATAAAGGAGAGCTGTAAAGATCATTGCAAGATATTTCTCCAGCTTATATGTAAATCTGCCCATCTAGGCAAGTCTTGGACGGGCTGTTATGGTCTTGCTTTAGAAAAAAGTACTTAACAACATAACTGGGAACTTGCTGCTGCTACTGAAACAGTCAACTACAAGCTATTGTGCTTGTCATAAAAGGAGTGTGCTTTGAAATGAAAAATCGAATATCATGTGAGGGGAAGGAAGTAAAGATATCCCCAGCATGAATCATGCAGATAAACTTCAAGTGCCTCTCTTCCCCAATGATCGATGCCATCTTTAGGAAGAATCAATGTGATGTATGCCCAAAACTCAAAAGAAGAGTACGCTTTCCCAAGAATGATGCTTCCATACCTCTCTGAACAACTCAAAAGCTCACAGAACCCTGAATTCTTCAAATAAGCCCAAACTTGAAGCAGACATTCTTAAATAGGTGACTAAATACAGTAACCAAGTTGTCTCTTGAAATTCGCCTTTAAGAATACCAGAAATAATAAGAGTCCACCTTTTGATATCTGCCCAAATACTCATTGGTATAACTTTTCTAAGAAAGTGATATATTTCAAAAGAAACACGTTATGGAGAATATTTTCTTCAATAACTAACTGTAAGACTAGAATTATTATTAATACGACCTAGACTGCAAACACAGGCAACTCAAACGGGCAGTTTACTAAATGCCTGTCATAAGAAAGCCATCTAGTGTTAAGGTTTAGAAATGGAAACTGCAGACAAAAGAGGCAAAGAAAAGAAAAATCTGCGAGACTATTTTGAACTTACTGAGCAAACCCGTGAGAATCACCAAGATTCTCGAGGGGGGGTGGGGGTTAGTTTATTTTTCTTGTTTTATTTTTTTTAAAGGCATCCTTGTCAAAATCAGGTCTACATCGAACCAAGATCCAAAACGTCTAAAATGTTACCTTAGACCAAAATCACGTTTTGGTGAGCACAATTCCGTGACCAATGCGCTTGATTTTCCAACACTCAAGCTAGAGTCATCTCGGGCTGAATTAATTTAACTGAAGCCGGTTAATGATGACAAATACCTCCCAGAGGGGCAATGCCAAGTTGTTCTCTCTTCCCCACAAGCCTCGGCTCTCTTGTGAATGATGAGCCGAAATTGATTCTTGGGGTTTGCGGCACGACTGAAAATTAATCTGTAGGCGCTCCTGGGGATACTCCCTGGACGTGGTCAAACTGCCCTTGCCGATGTGCCCTGAAGAGGCCCAGGAGCCGAGGACCCAGCGCGGCCCGGCGGGCCGGGAAAGTGGGAAGAAAGGTCGCGCCGAGTGAGCAGGGCGCTCGCGGCTGCCCGGGGTCGTACAAAGACGGAGCGGGCCGGCGAGGGCGCGCGCTGGGCGCAGCCTCCCGGGAAGGCGCCCGCCGCAAGTTGGCCGCCTCGGCCCGCGGAGCGCGGGGCAGCCGCGTCGGCCCGGCGAGCCCCTTCCCCGGGCGCCCGGAGGAGTCTTCCTCAGCGCCGCGTCACCGGGACACGGACAGCCTTTCGGCCGATCGATAACTTGGAGAGAACAGCGAGCGGAGGCGGCTGCTCGTCCTCCGGGGCTCGGGAGCGCCGCGCACACGCCAGCCGGACCCCGCGCCGCGCCCCTCGCGCCCCCCGCCGTCCTCAGCCCCCACGGGCGCCCCCGGAAGGCAGCCCCTTCCCCTCAAGGACAGTCCTCGCCTGGCCAGGCCACCTCGAGCCGACCCTTCCCTCGCTCCCAGTCCGCTCCCCCGACACGCACCTCGGAAACGCTGTCCGCCGGGACCTGCTACAGCCCGCGCGCGCCGGGCGGCGCGTACCGGGGCCGCCGCCTCGCCGCCCGCCGCTGCCCCGCGCTGCCCATCGGCCCGGACTCTCCCCGCGCCGGGCTCCGGCGGAGGCGCCCCGGACCCGCCAGCTGCGGCTGGAGCTCTCGGCCTGCGGTCAGGCGGCCGGCGGAGGCGCGGCGCTCCTCCTCCGTCCTCCTCCTCCTCTCGCTCCGCCGGCTCCTCCCGGGCTCCCAGTCTGCCGCGCCGGCTCCCGACGCCGCCGCCTGCCCGCCCGGAGGCACCGCCCCCCACCCGCTCTGCGGCCTCCCATTGGTCGCTTCCTGCAGGCCCCCTCGGCCCCGCCCCGCGATTGGGCGTGGGCGCCGTCCATCCCGCCGGCAGCGCGGCTCTGGGCGCTGCCGGTGCGCGGTTCCCAGGCCCCGGGACGCGCGGGAGCGGGGCGTGCGGGAGGGGTCGGGCGCCCTTCCTGGGAAGGATGTGCGGGCCGCGGTGTGCTGGCGCCGGGGTAGCTGGAGCGCGGTGTCGCCTACCTTGACCCCGGCGTCTGGACCGCCGTCGCCGTTCTCCTCCGCACTCGCTTTCACCCCTCTGAGGGGTAACTTTAAAAACCCCGAATCTGGCTCCAAGCTGCCCCTGGCGCAGACGCGACCCCACCCCGGCCCTGCGCTCGCCGGAGTTGGGAACTGACGCATCGGCCGGTGCTCCGGTCCCTGCGCCTGGGGAGCCTGAGTGTCGCCGGGCGGGCGACTCACACAGTCCCAGGACGCCCAGAGACGCCCGGCCCGCGACGGCGCGGACGGCCGCGGCCCTCGGAAGTGATGACTCCGGAGTGTGTGCGGGGCCGCCTCGGCAGGTGCCCTGCGCCGGGATCTGCCGGCGAGCGGGGTGCGGGGAGAAACACGTAGGGAAATAAAATGTTAAGAAGAGGACAGGCTGCGGGTGCTGCCGGCGCACAGGAAATGCTGCGGAGAAAAGACCTGTCGGGAGGCGGGAGGGAGGCGGGAGAGGCTTGCAGTCCCAACGCGCCCCCTTCTTCCCTGCCTTCCAGGCTGCTCTCTGCCTAATGGAGAAAAGCTCTTGAATCTTTCCCTCGACAAGGAAGAGATGAACTTTTTATACCCAGCTTGTCTACCGTCCCAGGTAATGTTGCTCACTTGTGACAGTGCATTACATGAAGCTCTTGTAAATTGCTTGACACTAAATTGGATGCCAGAAAAGTAAAGGATCCCAGAAGAATCTTTTAAGATAGACTCGAGTTGACTCTGCCTAAACGGCACAGTGAGAGTCACCTACAAGCAGGATCAATACAGAGGTTTAGGTCGTCTCAGCTTACCTTGCAGCCATGCCGTAGATTCCGAAGCAGGCTTTTGTCAGACTCTCCAGCTGGTTGGATCAAGCTTCAGTCCCTCCTCTTCTAGAGGCAGCCTCCTTCCTGAGGAGAGAATGTTATCTGCACTTCTCCATCACAAACACTTCCTAGAACACAACCCTGTTAAAAGTCAAATAGAGGCGGTCCCTCCCACACTGTGTTGCTCTGTAATCTAAAAGCATGTACACATTGCACAATCTCTTTTTAAGATATTGGCATAATAAATGGGAGTAGGTATAATCAAACATGACAGAAAGCAATCCCTTTACCTGACAAAATTCCTGAGTGATCCAGTCTTACCCAGGTTTCCCTGTGTTATCAGCATTTATAAGACTGTCATGTATTCATTCAACAAACATTTGTGGAGGCCCTGTGATGTTCCAGACCGTGCTAGGTGCTGAGAATGTAAAAATGCACCCGGCACAAGGCCCTGCCCTGAGGAGCTCATAGTCCTTCTAAGGTACGGATGCTCTGCAGGAGTTATGACCAGAGTCCTACAGGAGTAGTCCTGAAGGGACTTTTCCTGAGGGTGCCCGGGAAAGACACACGTCCCTTCATAACACTTTGTCACCATACATCTCACTCTTCATGTTATTGTTTCATTGTCTCCTGCATTATTCTGTAAGGGCCACAAGAGAAAGACCTATGTCTCCTACATTTTGACCACTAAGGCAATGACTGTGGCACTTAGCACATCCTGGTCAGTGGCTTGTCACTGAGGTGCATCTTCCTGCTGCAGCTGAACTGTCCTCCAGCTAATAGGTGAGGAGGAACCTAGCCCTGTGATGTGTTCCTTAATACACAGGAACATAATACATATTACGACATAATAATCAGAGATGGAAGTCTGATTAGACACTTGCAGTGATGACATAAGCCACAACTCTCTTCCTCTCCCATTTTCCCATCCCTCTTCTTTTGTTTTGCAACTAAAATAATTGAAATGTCCTCAGCCCTTACCCCAGAGTTGTCAGCATTTCAAAAAATACCCATAATGGATCATGCAGAGTAAACAGTTGTGCACCTTTCTGAGAGTCTGGGAGAGTTTCTGACTTTCCCAGAGGCCCAGGTCACATGCAGCCTGCCCTTGTCACAGTGTTCCTGATGAAGCTTCTGAACAAGCAAGTGCTAAGTGAGCCTTTGCCCATACCTGGATGGACTAATGGCGACACACATGGGTGAGAACAAGACCCTCAAGTTGTCCACCTCATGGCCAACCAGTTCTTCAAGAGACACAGCTCAGGAATGATTTTGAACCTTCTTCACCAAATAAATATATTCCAGAAATAGTACTGGATTGAATGCTTGTGTCTTTTCTCACTGCCCTTTCCACCTGCCCTCTTATTTCTTATCTTTTCAAGGCAGGGTAAACAGCCTTAAACTTCTTGCAAAGACTATAGAATTATAGCATCTGTGAAGATATCAGTGCATCATTTTGGGCCTAAGGATATCTTACTAAAAAATAATCCTTTTGCCATTAATTTTACATTTTGTTGAAATTTTAAGGAAAAAAAAACCCAATGAAAGCTAAAGCTGCAGTGAACTATCCTGTGTTTGTCTCCTCACGTTCACATCTCCCCAGGCCAAGACTCTCCCTTTGTTCCCCAAGCCTTGCTTTCTGTCCCGCAAAACTCTTCTTTCTCATATGAACAGACTCAAGGAATTAATTCTCTTTACAATTCTGAATCAGCATGTACACTCCTGAAATAATTCCAATATCAGTCTTACCTATTTTTCACCAAGAAGTATAAAAAGAAAGTTCAAAGACGTATCAGCTCTCTTCCTTCTTCTAAGATTTTGAACTTGTTGGCTGACCTTGCCTGATACTTTTATCTATTTATGTTTGAATTTAGCAAAACAAGCTTTTATTTCTTTGACACACTACAGCAAGATTCTACTTAATGAATGATATGCATGCACGGTAATAAACCTGAATGGGTAAGTTAAATAAGGGTTTATATTCCCACTCTTATTTCCTTCGTCCCATTTCTACCAACCTTCTCTAAAAAATATTTCACTTATGTCAAATGAAAATTTATAATCCACAACAAATATGTATTGAATGCATACTACATTCAGGGCATTATATTACACTCAGAGGACCCCAAGGGCTGTTCATCACAGTATGTGAATTTTATGACAAGGAGCAGAACTTGAGAGCAGGTGCTCAGGACCACCAATGAGTGGTGCCCGCAGGGACAGCAAGAGAGCCAGCCTTCTGCAGGTGGAGTTTGGGCCAACCAGCCAAGGTTTCTTCAAGAATATCAGACCAGCCAGGCCAGGAGGAGAAAAGAAAATACTACCATTGGCAAAAGAAAGCACAGTGGGTGAAGATACAGGAACAGACTCTGCAAGGCATGTTTGGGAAACAGCTATGGCCTTTGGCCAGGCGCAGACTTATTCACGTATACGACAAACATTTACATGGCACTTCATCCATGCCAGGTCCTGTTTGCATCTCAGAGAGGGAATCCTCACATGCCAATGAGCCTATGAACACTGCTTCACCTTTTTGTCCCAAATGGAAACTTCTTATGGGTCACTTGTTTGGGTATGGTCTTGTGAAGTAAAATCAGAAGTGCCAAATCCTGCTGCAATTTAAAAAGAAATGGTTCAACTGCAGCTCAGAAAACCGCATTACTGCCCATGGTCTTGTAACACACTAGTAGTCCTGATAAAAGCAAAGTATATGTTCCTCTTACAAGGAGGACAAATAGGATAATGTAAGAGTTACTAAATAATGTGCTGTATACCCCATACTATCTATCAGTCTAAGAAGAAACCCATGTAATATCAAAAAAAAAAAAAAACCTCAGTTCTGCTAGTATTTATGAAGCCTTACTCTATGGTTACTTCTGAGGAACACAGAAAATTATCAAATAAATAATGAGACCATCCTCAAGATGCAAAGAATAATGTGAAGGTAATACATTTACATTGCGGACTTGAATTTAACCTTGTGCCATGGAGATCTGGAAAGGCACCATGGGATGAAATAATCAAGGATCAGTGACAGATAGCTTTTAGGAGGAAAAGGTTTCACAAGTAAAAAGAAGCCCTGTATGTTTATCTTTCCTATAATGTCCTCAATCCACTGTGTCTCCAAGATTCTTCCAAGACAGGTGGGTTACTTCTCTGATGATTCAAAATCTTGGCCATAGCTAGTTACAGTTTCTACTCCTTTCGATCGCTCTCCCCTCCTCTAGTCCAGATCCAGACCCACAGCTAGGCAACTTGTACCATTATCAGTCTTAGAGGTGTCTTCGGCCCACTCATCTCACCTGGCTTAGAAATTAAAAAAAAAAGAAGAAGCAGGGAGGAGGTCAGGAAGAAAGAAAAGAAGGAAGGGAAAGGGGAAGGAAGAAGAAAGGGAGAAAGGGATAAAAAAGAGGGAGGGAAAGACCCTAAATTGTGTGGAATTCAAAAGTATCTTCTGCCTTTGCCTTTCCCCAATAGCGGGGGTTTGGGGGAGCCTGAAGAATTTGATGCCAGACGGCTGACTCTGAATCTACCTTAGAAGTTTATTAGATGCACGCATATAAACAAGTTACACCTCACAGTACCGTTTCCATCCTCTAGAAAGCAGGGCAATAAAACGTCAGAGGGCCACGGTGGGCTGCTGTGGCTGACATATCATGCATGTGGAAGACACAGATCACCAGTGTTTACTATTTGCTCCTACCTTTCAAGGCAGAGACTGAAATTTTATTCCCAGCACCCCACACAGAACTTGGCAAAGGGCAGGGACTTGGTAAATATCTGATGAGTGAAAAAATAATAATAAAAAAATCTGATGAGTGAATAAGAGAGTGGATGGATGATAAAGTACTGTTATCTTTGTCAGTTTTCTGCCATAGAAGATTTAAAGTTTATATCTCATGCCTTTGAATTTTATTCCTGCTTGTGACATACACTATTCTTTAGTGCTTTTTGTTGAGAAATAATAAAGTAATAATAATAATGATGACACATTAAGTTGATCTACGAGCAGCGGTTGTTGTACACCACTAGGTGGCGTCTATCAGGAGCCAGGTAGGAATTCTAAAGAAATTAATGCAGAAACGGCATATTTCACATACATCTGTATGCATACACATTCACCTTTTACATATGATTTCTTTATAATTTTGTCTGTGAAGCGAAGCCTTCCTATAGCTTGGCAAACCACGTGCCTTCCTAATTTTAACAGTCTTCTACAACAACTATTTTAAGTTGTTCATTAAACTCTAAGCAGCCTCAATGTGCAAGACGTTACACCGGAGCTGGTGACTACTCCCAAATCTTTCCTCAAAAACACCTCCAGGACAAAATTTAGAAGGAGTTGAAAGCAATGTGGAGAAAATAAAAAGGCAAACAGACGATTCTGCCTGCCTTCATCATTCATTCATTCAACAACTAGGGATTGGGTACCCAGTATTAAATACTTTCAGGAATGTGCTTGCTATCTCCTGAAGAAAAACTAGCAGAACATTAAGAGGAAAATACGTATGTTATGACATTTAAATCATATCAGAGGACAGATTTTTTTTAAAACAAAACTGTTAAGAGTTACAAGGGAAAAATAGAGATAAATGTGAAACGTTCTATCAGGAGTTAAGTAGTTTTTGCCACCATGTCCTGGGTGGATTAACAAGGGTACATGTCCTTATCCTGGCATTTGCTTGTCCGCAGAACAGTGTGCTAGAGTTTTCGTGGGGCTGGACCAGAGTAGGAGGGAACTGAGGCAGAAATTGAGCAAAAAGTTAGTGGGCAAGGAAAAACTTAAGAGCAGCCAAGGATTAGAAATGTAACTTTGATCCAAAACAATCTGAAAATAAAGTTTAATCTTTGAAAAATACCTGTGGTTTGGAGAGGGAATGTCCATGGTGTGTTTTATTTTGAGATCAAAAGAGTAAATTGGAAAAAAAGGACCATAAAACAAAAATAAAACTCCTGCACAGTCCTAATCCCAGTGTTTCCAGAAATCGTAAAAGTAGGTGTAGAGTTTGCAAAAATGAAGTCTGATGGCTATGAAATCGTACTTCTTTTTATCCAAAAATGCAAATAACTAAGCAGAAAGCCTGTGGCAGGCACCATTATTATCCAACTACCAAAAAAACACCCCATCAGCATTGCACAATACTATCTATAACTCAATGTTCTAGAACCTAACCTATCAATTTTCCTCAAAGCCTGGCAGCCCTTGCTATGATTTTTGTGGTAAAGATCCTGTCACTCTGCTGAATACTTGACCCAATAGAATCATCTCGGATTCCTCTTTCTCTGCCTTCCATGATTCAACAAGGAGTATTCTGCTTTCCCTAAAGATCTCTCTCACCAGGCTCCTTTCCCTTTCCCAGGCCACCATCCTCCTGGGTGTTTTGGTCTTTGAGCGTGGACTACTCTTCTAAATGCACTCTCTGCTTTCTGCCCGCTGACTTCCAAACCACCACGTCCACACTAAGCACATAGATTTCCCAGCTCACAGTCCTTCCTGGGCTTTCTGTTGCCCACTGGATAGTGTCCAAATTCTCCCCGGCTTACACACATTTACACCTTCTGCAGTCTGGTTCCAACTCCAGCAGTATTGACCTCTGCAGAATACTTCTTCCTCTTGACTCACTCACTGCCCCTCTTCCTCATTGTGCTACCTTCTCCTGGAATGCCTCCTTCCCCCAAGCACAATGATTTCTTACCTCTGAATCTCCTGTCCCACCATGTTGACATCCTGTGCTCTTCAGGATTTCATCCTGTCCTTCACTGTCTCCCTGGAAAATTCCATCCTTTCCAATGTTCACAATTACTATCCACATGCTGAGATTGCTCAACCAATATGCACAGCCCTGGTATATACATTCAGCTGCCAGGAACCCAGGCACATACTGTGTGTGAATATATAAATTGACCACGTATGGTGGCTCAGCGCTTCAGAAGGCCACGGTGGGAGGACTGCTGGAGTCCAGATTGTTTTTTGTTTTTTTTTTTGTAGTTGAATAGCAGAGCAAGACCCTGTCTCTACAAAAAAGAAAAAGAAAACAAATCAGCTGGGCATAGTAGCATACACCTGTAGTCCTGGTTACTTCCGAGAGTGAGGCAGGAGAATCACTTGGACCCAGGAGTTTGAGGTTGCTGTGAGCTATGATGATGCCATTGCACTCTAGCCTGGGCAATGGAGTGAGACCTTGGATCCATCAATAAAAAGTAAAAATACATCTCTGTATAAAAATAGATTATACAGAGAGTACACCTGAAGTCTGTGACCTCACCCCATCTGCTGCCCCAGCCCCCGCCTGCTACCTATCCTTCAGCAGTACCAAACACCGCCCAGTCATTCTACGCCACGCTTTACCTCTGAGCAGACTTCTGTCCGCCAACAATTTTCCTCTCCCTGCCTCCACCTTGATGACCCCTGGTCATCTGTCAGGTGTCAGTGACACTCCTTCTTGGTTCCCCTGGGGTCAGGTCACCCCTCTGTCTTCTTGTGGCGGATGGGGGTTAGATCATAATCCTGAATGTTAAAAGCCTCAGAGATCAAAATCCCTAAAATCTAAGATCCTAAAAAATCACAATCACAGGGTAGTGGCATCCTGCCGGGTCAGTTCTTATGGATGGCCTCTGCCATTGTCCCTAATGCATCCCTGCAATACCTTTCTTCATATGTTAATTTTGCTTTTTGGTTTGTTTTGTTTTCTCTCTTTTTTAGTTTCTCTCGCCATTTTAAAGGGTCAACATTATGTTTTACAATTTGCTATGCTATGTATTTCCTGTCCACATCATTTCCAATGCTAGAGGTACAAACTCTAGATGCTTTAGAGAGCATCCATTTTGTGCGTATTTTGCAAATTGACTCCATGAAGGTGCATTAAAAATGTCAGGTAAAAATGTCAAAATTTCCTCAGTGAATGAAGAGATGTCTTTTTTTGTACACCTCCATTTATGAAAGATAATATTTCTTGAGATCTCAGCTCTTCCTGTGAGTGCATATGCGCTGGTGTCTCCTCTTGGTTTCTGACTGATCTTGTCAAAAGTCTTAGGTTGTTCATCACCATATTTTGGGTGACCTGGGGTTGCAAAGTTGGGTGCACCCAATTACCAACCATAGGGATATAACTTTATACATTTTTCTTCTTGACTTGTTTCTTTATGAATATGGTTCATCTTCTCAATGCTGCTGTGCCTATGTGACTGTTGGAGGTATGTCCGACATGCGAGTATGTTAATGCTCGCAAGAATATGTATGTTATTGTTGCCTATTTCATTATTAAAGTGGCTTGTAAAGGGTTCTGTCATGTTTTTATGTGTTACTTAAATAAATTTCCTTTAAAAAGGTAAAAAAAAAATTCAAGATTTTTTTTTTTTTTTTGAGACAGAGTCTTACTTTATTGTCCTCAGTAGAGTACTGTGGCATCACAGCTCACAGCAACCTCCAGCTCCTGGGCTTAGGCGATTCTCTTGCCTCAGCCTTCTGAGTAGCTGGGCCTATAGGTGCCCTCCACAGATTTTTTAAATTATTTGTTCCAGAATTATATTTTGAGAACGTTGACCTTTTGGGATTTCAATATTTGGGACTATGGCATTTGGGATGGGGTCTTTCAGGATTATGATCAGCTCCCCTTCCTGTGGCCCCTGGAGTTGGCCGTCCTAGACCTCATCATGCTTTCCAGTGTGTGGCCTCTGACTTTCCCACCAGAATGTAAACTCAGTGAAGGCAGGAAGCATGCAAGAGCCTTCATTTCCTTCTCCATGAAGCAGTTCTTCCCAACCCAATCTACATCTGACCTCCCAATAGCTTTGGCAAAAGACACCAACCTTAACCCCAGCTGGACCTTTACTGGTGCATCTGACCAATGAGGAGCTCGGCCCAGGAGAGGCGCATTGCTCAGGGACCAGGTGCTGACAGGGAACCCATTCACCCTAAGGGAAAGACACATCTGGCCACTTATAGAAGCTTATAGTTGGAGAAGACAGGTGATTTTTCAGGGAAAAATGATGCCTGCAATTCCACTCATATTACAGGGAAAAATAGGGGTATCCTTTAAAATTATCAATTAAAATTCAGGGTGGCACTAGGACCCAGGCTGTTGGCATTTGTCATTTACTATTATGATGGGACCCAACAGAGAGAGAGATCGCACCCAGATTGAGCACACAGCTTCAGGCAGCACCAGGACCTCTGTAGCGTGTCCTGTAGGAGGTCACAGAGGCAGCAGCAGAGCCCATCGGGAGGGAGATAGGGCAGCGAGGAAGAGGGTGTCGGAGGCTCTTAGAGGCAGGAGTGTCTGGCAGGTATGGCTTTACCCAGGCCAGCAAAGGAGGCTGCAGCCATAGTACCAGCTGTAGTGTAGGGGAAGCCACAGAGCTACCAGTGGATTTGGTGCTGTGCATGGAGACTGATCCCCTGAAGATGCCCACACGTGTGAGAGAAGTAATGATCTTGTAGGGAATTAGTATTCTGTGTTAGCAGATGGGGCAAGAGCCAAAGACAAACGACTGCTCTGAACACGGCCCCTTCTATACCCGAGGCCAGTCTAAGGAATCCCTGTTGGCATACAAATTGACCATACCCGTCACTGGGCCTTATGGATAAGATCTTAAATCTTCCTTGTCGCTGTGATAGGTACACTCTATGTCTTGTTCTCTAACCGCATTTGATAAGTGACGGAGATACGTCTGTCTGAGCACCTTGGCCACTGTCCAAGGAGCTTTGAGGAATGGTTGAGCATCCCGTGTTATTCTGAGCAGACGGCACCCAGGGAGGCATTACTCATCAGCTTTTGCCCCTGCGAGGGTGTAAAACCCAGAAAATGCTAATGGGCTTTTTGTCTCCCCAGTCCACAGGGCCAGAACCCCAATTTCCTGATAATCTCGCTATGTAAACATGGCCATTTCTCCCTTACATCTATTCTTTCCGTTCTCTGCCCAGCTATTTCCCAGAGGAAATTAGAGACGAAGGGTGTGAAGAGTGAGTGTTGAAGGTGTATGTGGGCAAGTAATTATGACAAAGTGGTCTCTCTCTCCAGCAAGGTTCTAATAACAAAAGCAATTGCTTTAGGGTTACCTATTATGTTCATTATCCACGCCTTCCCGCCACACGGCAGCACAAGTCATCAATAATAGAGTACGGTCGTCTCCTCCCCAAAGACAAGTTATGTGAAATAAAACACCATGCAATGTCGTCTTCGACGAGATTTTTTATGTCCGCGTGTTGTTTAAGACCGCTTCTGATTGCCTGGTAATTATCCACCAAGGGCCAGCTCTGGTAGCCTGCGTTCCCCAGGAGCCGAGTGACACCTACACCATCAACAGCCACAGTCATCCGTCAAGTGCACACACGATAGAGTCTGTTTATTTATTACCGTACCTCCTATTGACAATTACTCACTATACTCCCTCTGTGACAACTACCCGAGAGGGAAAAAAAGTGAAACTATGTCTATATCTGTCCATCTGCGATGTTCCAGATACTACACCTGTAGGTTTTTATTCGCAGCTCCTGGCTCATCACTCCCATAACCCTTGCTGCAGTAAGAGAATCTCTCTCCCTTACCTTCTCCCACCCTTGTTTCATCTACCCCATACCTTGGAGGAAGAAGTGATGCGTATAGAGGCCAAAAATAATCCGAGTGGGGCTTGAGGGGTTTAGATCACGTGCTTTTTTTTCTCCAATCACATTTCTACTTGGTCGTCAATCATGCACATCCAGTGAAGTCTCCATAGAAAGCCCAGGAGACAGGGTTTGGGCAGCTTCGGGGTAGCTGAACAAGTGGAGGACCGAGGAGGTGGTGCTCCAGGAGGAGGCAGAGCTCCACACCCTTCCCCAGCCTCACTCCCTATCTCCTCATCTGTAACCTTTGCCGTATCTTTTATAATAACCAGTAAATGTAAGTGTTTCTCTGAGTCTGTGAGCCACTCGGGCAAATTAATCAAGCCCCAGGAAGGGGTCACGGGAAGCCCAGCTTGAAGCAAGTTGGTGAGAAGTTCAGAGGCCCAGATTTGCCACCGGTGTCTGAAGGAGGAAGCGGTGTTAAGTACTGAGCCCCAACTGGCGGGATCTGACATTATCTCCAGGTAGAAAGGGTCACACGTGGATTGGAGGACACCCAGCTGGCATCTGCTGCAGAACTAATGGCTTCCTGGTGGTGGGGAGAAATCCTCACATATTCTGGGGTTACAGAAGCCTTTCGTGTTGACTGCCATTGGGTTAGTAGGAGAGCAGAGGAAAAAGAGTTTGAGTTCTTCCTAACACTATCCTATCTGTATATAAATCAGTGATACCCTCCAAATGGGAGGTCCCGTTAGTTCGAAGAATATACCACAGTACACTTCATTTGCTCTTGTTGCGGTCGGCTCATGCTGTCAGTGGTTTACCAGCAGGAAACCACTAGAGGGGACCTCTCCAGACAAGATGAGACAACATACAATTATCATCTTTAGTATTCCCACGTGGAAAATTGACTAGCATTCATGTGGAACAATCAAATCAAATTTGCTGGCACTTTATTTCCAAGTTGTGGATATAAAGAAAGAACCATGGGGGGCGGGGGGGGTGTCACTGTGCACCAGGGAAGACACCAAAGCAGAAAGTGCACCCCATGCCAGTCGTAAACACATAGCTGAAGCACTGAGCTCATTCATTCCAAACATTCTGTTTTCTCTCTTCCCTGTAAAGAAGACTCAGTAATCTTGATTTCTTACATGCTATTTGTAGATCAGAGAATCTCTCTCTAACCTTCTCCTCCTAGGTGGGGGGGGGTACCCTCCCAGGGAGGAGGGGTGCAATGTCATAGGTTTATCTCATCAGTGAAACCAGCTTGTATCTAGTTTGTGGCTGAAAAGCCCCAAAGACTGGAGGGCAGGACACAGGATGTAGAACAACCTGCAGATACAGGCCTGTTCATTCACTTGTTTTCTCCATTCACCCCTTCCTCTGTCTACACATCCATCCATTCATCCGTCAGATATTCTTTATGTGCTACCGCTTGCCAAGCATTGTGCAAAGATATATTTAAGCTCATTCTCTAGGGGAAGAGACAAACAAGTAGATGAGAAATTCTGAAAAAGAAACAAAAAAAGGATAGTCACTAAGTCTGGGATCCACTCCAGCAGCCAGGAAGGGGTAGGATGCCAAAGTCAGCCTCAAAGAATGCCAGGGCTTGGCGCAGTGGAGAAGAAACCTATTTTGGATTAATACGCCTTTCCCAATTCCTTTACAGTTTTCTCTAATTTTCACCCATGCCCCCTTCACATCCTGCAGCTAACTCTGATCAAAGCAGTACCTCACTGTACCTTAACTTGTCCATTGCCTCAGCTCAAAATTATAGTGTATTATGGATATTTTGGAACCCAATACAGTGCAATGTTTTCCAGGTTAGAGACATTGCAAAAAAAAAAATTATTTTACTCTTTAAGATGAAATTTCCTGAACCTAAATATACATTTCCTACTTAAGTATTTTCAGCTGGTCTTTTTACCGGAAATGGTTGCTTTGCTAAGGTTCTTCTTTTCTTTTGCCTTATCATTTCATCCATTTTTATGTTCTTACTGGAAAGGTAAATAAGAAAAACTAAATTTCACTAACAGAGACAGGGAAATGTAAAAAGTCTCGGTGCCTGAGTACTGTACCAGCCCACCTGTATGCCAGAGTGGGCTTCTCCATAAATTATGAAATACCATGTAATCCATTTAATCATTTCAATCTGGATAAATTTTTATATGAAAAAACTCACCAACTTTAACGTAATCTCTTGTTCTTGAACTTTGTAGGCAGCCTTTGTACTTAGTTGTTGAAATTTAGGGGAAAATTGTATTTTAGCTTGAGAGAAGATTTTGTTTCCGTTTCTCTGTGCGGGCTCTACTCTTGGGTACTGCAAAACGTCAACCTGCTTTCCCACTCTCCTGCAGAACATAAACTTAGCGAACTCAGGCTTTTTGACTTAATCCAGAAAAGGAAACATGACACAACATCAAAGCAGGAGGCAGTGTTACTTTTTGTAGCTGCTATGAAAAAAGTTTATCCCATTATAAAGAAGAAACTGGACAAGGCTGATCAAGAGGACAAGAAGCTCGTTAAGGAAAGAGGCTGAAATTTGGCTCTTCCCTTGGAAACCGTTTGGACACCGCAGAGAATCTGACCTACAACCCAGTGACTGGATTTTCACCTTTGCTGCAAGGCAGTCATCCACAGTGACTCACTCTCCCATGATGATTGCTTTTCACGGCAGAACGTTTTACCCTTCAGGTAAGACAGGTCCTACCAGCAAAATCTTGATAATGGAGACTCTCCTACTCAAAGTCTTGAGTTTGCCTCTAAAGGAAGATAAAGCCAATAAGCTGGCCTTGCACGTAACCATGTATTCCAGGTAATACCCCCTTTTCTTTCATTGCCCTGGCAGCCAGGTGGTCTGAGGCCAGCTTGGCTCTGCCAGAGAAGCCATGGCCTCAAGGGACTTCACTAGGTCACTGGGTACCTCAGTTTGTTTGGCTCCCATGGAGAGGGAGTTAATCTAAAATCTCTCAGGATGTAGGAATCGATAACAAATGGTAGAAGGCTGCAGTCCTTCAAGATTAGCAGAAGCCGCTTACTTGGACAGGTTTCTGCTCAATTGTAGAGGGGAAATAGTTCTGATTCTTCGGACAATGCCACTTTCTGAATACAATTTGTTGTGCTTTTGTGTTTGCCCTAATAAAAAGCCTATTTTAGGCTGTATGTTTCTTCTTAAAACTAATGACCAAAAAGAGTTGTTTGCCTCCTTGCTCTTTTCTATTAATTAAGGCAGTTATAGGTAGAATATGCTATTTTTATTTCATTTCAAGTCAAAGGTTAGTTGAGTGGAATGGAAATGATTTCTGAGCAATGGAATCCTAGATCACAGAATCTGGAAGTTTAAAAGAAAACTACAAAGGTTTCCTAGTCTCTTCTGCTACAATTCAAGACCAACTGGAAAATACGTTGTTTTGAAGTTCTTTAAAATTTTATTTTCCTTAAAGAATCTTAATATGATGAGATTGTGTCTTTTTATTAGTATTGATCTGTGCCTATATCTCACTAATATGTGCTTGAGCAGGAATCTTCTCTTTTAAAGTGTTGTACTGGTCATAATCCCAGATTTTCCCCACCTTGTTTATCATTAATAAAATGACTGTCACGTGGAAATTTCATCTAGAGTGAAATTATCTGCTTTTGTCCGGGGGATAATACTGACTCTCATTCATTCTTCTTTCATTAGTTACTAACCTTTCCCTAAAGGGCAGAGCTTTTTATTAGGACACAGACCCAGCGTATGACAAGTAAGAAAACATACAGCACAGACAGGCTCGCTCTCCGACCAAAGGCCTCAGAGGCTGGCCACTCACGTAAGACAACCACCTCTCTGAATTTGTCCAGTATAACAAGAGGTAAATCCTACTGAGATTTAAACCTTGATGTACCTCTTTTTTCTATGAAAATAAAACCTAGGTGGTAAGAATTAAAATTAAAATTGATTTTAATTAAATTTAAATTAATTGGAAATTTTAATTTTTTAATTAAAATTAAAAAGATCTAAAGCTTTTGGCAAGGGGAAGTAGAATACTTATTCTAGATTTTTTTTCTGATTACAGTGCCATTTTAATTAAATGTTTCTGGGTCTTTGATGGTTTTCGTATCCAATATCTCTGAATTAGGGGGCAGGCCCGTGTCGATGGAAGTGAAGCATAAATGAATTTGTGCACTTCCTTTAAGAGAAAAAATTACAAAATTACAAATACAGTATTAGATATGAAAGGGTCTCTTGCAGCCCTGCCATGCTCTTTCCACGTCCTGGGGGACTCCCTCAAGCTGGGCTACCAACTCTGCCCCGGACCTTCAAGCCTCTGACTTTCCTGAAAAGAGAACAAACTTTATGGACATAAAAGGGAGGCATTTTTACCAAATTTGTTAGCTGTAACTTTTTCAGTCAAGACTCATGTAGAAACACAGAAGTATTTAAGGTGAGAAGTTGATATAGGAATAGGTTATACAGGTGAAAAGGGATCTGAAAACCCAAACACAGGACAGTGAGGCAACACAGCAATTAGCAACAGCACCAGGGTTCAGAGGAGGTGAGTAAAGCTACCAGAGGCCAGCCCCAGCCCCATCTGCTGATAACAGAGGGAGCAGCTTCAGGAGGGAACTGGAGCCTTTGTGTACTATCTTTGACTATGGAAAAAAATCACCCTAAACCTTGTGGCTTACGACAACACCATATACTAATCTCACAGTTTCTGTGGATGAAGGGTCCAGGCATGGCTTAGCTGGGTCTCCTGGCTGGCTCTTTGTTGTTCTAGTCTGTAATCAGGTGTTGGGTAAGCAGAGCTGCAACCATCTGAAGCCCGACTGGGGTGGAGCTGCTTCCTCACGAGATTGCTGGCAGGACCCACCTCCTCACAGGTGGCTGCCCAGAGGTGTTCCTTGGTTACTTCCACATGGGCTAGTTCACAACCGGCAACTGGTTTCATAACAGCAAACAGGTGAGGAGGGAAGGGAGCCTGGGACAAGACAGAAGTCATGGCCTTTTTTCACCTAATCTTGGAAGTGACGTTCTGTAGAGGACACTGAGTGCCAGATAGCCTCTGAGCAAGATGATTTGCAGCTTGAGGGCGGACCCTTGGGCGACTCATCTGCAGGTGTTAGTCTTGGAGAGAAAGCCCGAGCCTGTGGCAATCCCTACACGTAGTCATTATCCAATACTCCTCTCACAGGTTTGTTACAGTCTCAATAAATAGCTACTGAGGAGGTTGCTCGGGGCTACCCTGCACTTACGGTTAGCCTGCCTCTTGCAAGCTTGTCCTTCTATCTGTGTCATGCCTGTTTCCTTCATTTGGCGATGGGGACAGGGAGGGGGTCATGACAACATTCCTTCATTCTTGCCATGTTCCATTTGGTACAAGTCGTCTAGCTCACACTCCAAGAAAAGGGTTACACAATGGGATGAACACTAGGAGGGTGGAGTCCTCAGGAGCCACTGCCAAATCTGCCTACCCTTCAGGAAGACATAGACACCGCCAAGGACAGTAGAGAAGCAGAAGGAGAAGGGAAGAATGACTTCTCCCTTCTGTCACCCTCTAGTCTTCTGCTGGGACCCTGAATGGGCAGGGAGGTCTTGAAGGTGTAGTTCCTTGTGCTGCAGCAGGGCAAGGCAAGGGCAGGGTGTGGGTCTGAGAGCAGACTGGCTACTCACAGGCATACTATCCTTTTAGTAATGTGTATTGACATAACTGGGCAAATGACAGAAGAGGATTCTAATCTAAAGAGAACTATTTCATGGTAAATGCAGCTCTTTCTAGGGCTGAAGAGTGTTATGTTTGCTCTCTTATGAAGAGGCTCTGTGCTGTACTCCAACCTCCCTGCCCACAAAAGAGCCCCCTACACACATACACACTCTCTCTCTGTTGCTCACACTCACCCTCACACTCAATTATGGCCCACATAGTGGAGTTTTCTTATTTGGTTGGGGTAAGTAAACATACCAGTTCCTCTACAGCTGTGCCCCAAAGAGGGAACCTTCAACTGAATGTTATTAACTGTGACCCTCCAAAACGCACTGATAACCAAGGCAAGCCTTGCAATATCTGGTTAATACCACTCAGGGAAAATAGGTAACCTGTGAGTTATTTGCAGCTGCTCCTATTTGCAAATGTTGGTGGGATTTTTGCAATAAATAAATATTCTTATTTTGACTTACTCCCCTTTTCTGTAATGTGAGTGACCACACATAATCTCTAGATCACAATAAGACAGGTGACAATAGGCAATGTTTACCTGAGTCATATGTTCTTATAAAATACATTCTAGGAGATTGTATTTTCCAAACACGGCTGTACGAATATCTTCCATCTCACATGCTCTAAGATTTTGCCTCCTCTATTAAGAGATAGCATTGAATGCCACTCCTCTTAAATTTGGGTATTTCCAACTGACAGGACTGATTATGGTATAAGTGATGCCGTATGAAATCTAAGTCTAGTTCTTTAAAAGGCCATGAACTTGTACCTTGTTCTCTTGCTACAGTTCAGATTGGAATCCAACTGCCATGTTGTGAGGAAGGCCAGGCAGCTGTGTAGAGGCCCACATGGAGGGGAATAGAGGCCTCTGGCCCAAGACCCCAATTTCACCAAGACGAACTAATTAGTTATATAAATAAACCATCCTGAGCTAGTATTCTTCAGTCCCCTATTGAAGACTCCAGCTAACACCACTTGGAGCAGGGAAACCATCGCCACTGAACCCTGTCCAAATTGTAGATTTGTGTGATTTAAGCCACTGTGTTTTGAGGTGGTTTATTACACAGCAAGAGAAAGCTAGAACATACCCTTCGGGGATCCCAAAATAAATTCCCTCAAAACAGAGTATGTCAATTAGGAACAATTCGGCTAGAAGTCATAGACAACCTAACCAAGAACGGCTTACACAGCAGGGATTTCACTTGTTCACATAACAGGAAAATGCAAGGTAGAAAGCTGTTGGCATGAGTTTAGAGGCTTTGCTCTATCAGAGTCATTGCCTCTGAAATTCTCCTGGCCTGTCTGGCATGCTTATGGCCCCAGTGTAGCAGGTAGGCCCATCCCAGCTCCACCATGACATCTGTGTGGCAGGTAGAATGAAGAAGAAAGAGCAAGAAGATAAGGAAAGAAGAAGTACTTAATTCTTCCTCTCCCCTCAAGCTCTCTCAGCCTGTGGGTGTGTCATAGGTGTACCTCGAGCTGGAAAAAGGTCAGGAAGAATGACTACTTGCCCTTTTACCTACTATAGCAAGGGGTGACTGGGAGCAGGAGCTTGGGCTGGGCTGTGGGGAAACCAGACAATTATTTTCCCAATACAGTAAATCCCCGAGTTACAAACATCCAACTGACATACAACTCACATGTATAAGTGGAGGCCATTACAGGCAAAAGGTAAATAAATGTATGTGTTCCAACTTACATACTTATTCAACTTAAAAGCAAACTTACAGACCCCATCTCGTTTGTAATGTGAGGACTGCCCTTACTTTGCAAGGGCTGGGGTCCCCATGTGAGACGAGGAGGTTTCCAGAGAGAAGCAACCAGGCTCCAGAAAATAAGACTAAGATAACGGAGTGAGGTCAAGTCAGGCTTAACAGTCAAGAAAAAATAAAACTTATGTTTGGTTGTCACGTATTTCAAATTTTCAAAAATTGGCAAAACTCCATATTTGTCTGACTAACTTAGACATTCCCTCCAGTTCTTCAAGTGCCCCCTTCTGCTGCTTGGCCTCTGTTTGAATTCTAGTTCCACATTAGCCACAGTCTCAAGTCGGCCGGCCTCCTAGTACTTCTAAAGGACTGTGTCTGACATTGACTTTGACCTCTAAAACCAGTGTCCCCTGTTAATGCTGAACATCAGTCTTCTTTTAGTATGCTCTCTCCCCCGCCCGATTTCTCTGTATTCTGATCTCTCGCTGCTCTTCTATTTCCTGCCATTAACTAGTTTAGGCTCCTATTGCCTTTGTCGAGAACTAGGGCACTAAGCTTCTTATTGGCTTTTTTACCTTCATTCTCTTTTCTTTCTAATCCATTCTATACCCTGTTGGGATATTAGGAATGACTTTTATATGGTTTGATATAGTTTTGTAATTTCCCAGGAAGATTATGTGGGGTACACAAGTGGTTTTTCCAGCAATATTGTCTGCCCTTTTGTAAATGAACCCATCATTTGCTCATCAAAAGGTCTTGGGCCAGAGCCTAAGGGTACAGCACTAGGCTCAACTTTAATACCTCAAAGACACAGGATGCAGAGAGGCTGATTAGATCTCACCAAGGAAGTACCTTCCCAACTTCTAGAGCACCAGAAAGGAAATTCTGTTATTGCCAGCCCGTACAGATAGCATGATCTTTCACATAAGAAAACCAAAATTGAATTTCCACATGCGACCATTCTTCAAATTGTCTTCCATCCTGTTAGTGAGGAGTCTTGCTTGGAGGGGCATTTCCCGGCTGAGCCGCCCAGTGACCCCTATGTTTACTTCAGTCTGCAAGGGCAGGGAATCCTTTTTACCTCCTCTGCCTCTCACCCCAGACTTAGCAGTTTGAACAGATGGAAGCATCTCAGCTTGATGAGCAACTTTACCAGATTAAGCTTGATAATAGCCCTGGGCTTGCGATTTCTCTGCTCACAGGGCACCTCCTCTGTACCAGTTTCGTTTTCTCCTTCTTCCTTCTTGATGAGCCAAGGTTGACTCCTCCATGTCCATCTTCAGCTGTCCACTTGCTGCCAGCCCTGTGTGCCATCACAGTTTGCACAGGAGCTTCTGTTTCAATCTTCTCTCCCCTCTTAGCAAAATCCAGTTCAAAAAAGTGTGAGATGTCACAAAAGTCATGTGCATTCAAGAAATCTATTTTTTAAATCACTGTATTTTAATAGTATGGGTTTTAACATAGTGTCTTATATAAATTTGACGCTGAGTGATTATTTGTTGGAAAAAGCGAGGGTCCTTTATCTGTCAACTAAGTCTAACGTAGGGGATTCTTGTAACTTTTATGCAGTTAATTAATTGTCCTGTGCAGTCTGTGATGCTGCTGTATGTGACTTTATATACAGGCATTTGTCCTGCATTACCGTGATTCCACTGACATAAACTACTGATCAACCATCTATGGTCATTCCAGGTGCTAATTTCCCCTACTCCAACATCCTGCTACATGCAACCTCGTCTCCTATCTCTTGCAGCTCCTATAGTATTTGTCCCAGAACAGCAGAGGTTAAGTGCAAGGGAAACTTTGGAAGGAAGTATCTACATACACAGATGCCTACTGCGTGAAAGAGTCTATAGATCTGGTGATTTGGTTCTTTTAAGTTCTAGTCTTGGCCCTGATCTGTTCAACTTACTAAAGTGAGTGCACTCAACAAATTAATGCTGCTTATTCACCTTTGGTTTGCAGCTAGGAAAAGCTGAAATTTAGTCCTAGGGCTATTTAATCATGAGATCTAGTACATGCAATGATCATTCCCTTCTGTACTTTCTCTGTTGTTATCAGCAGCTAGAAGACTCCCCTCTCTCCCTGCTTCAAAGCACACCTTCCCATTGGAATGTCTTTCAAAGTTCCTGAGGAATCCTCTAGTTCTGAATTTGCTTGCAAATCCACAAAGCCTCCAAGCACCACCTTCCTCGGATCTGTATTCTCTCTCTGCCCCCATCAAGATTTCCATAGTGTCTTGTTATTTAGCAAGCGTTTCCAAGCCCAGGAGAGTTAATTTTGGAATACAAAGCTTGCAGGCTCACCAAGTTTAGTTACTTTACATACAGGTAATAAGAGAAAAACCGTGTCTTACACTCTCCCTAAAAAGATGGCAGTCACTCTGCCCCACGCGGATCCAGAGCATGTAACCCAGCAGACAGCAGAAACACCGTGGAAACACTCCAGACTCTGTTCCTGTTCTGTAACTAGAGAACTTTAGTAGCTGCTGCCCTGAAGGGCACTTCTGGAGATTGGTAAATAGATTCCAGTTGAATCTTTGCATTCTTCATATTTGGTGCAGACTGAATGTCATTGGCACTAATCGGCTATATCAGTTAGTCTCTCCGTGAATTAAATGTGATATCCATTTAATTCATTAACCTATTTCCCATTTTCCTCGGGATTTTTCCCCCCCACTGTTCTTCTTATATCTCAGATTGGCAGAGTCACCTTAACAGAAATTAAGTGACATAATGGCAGGACTATTGTTAGTAGAAAATCAAATAATGTTAACTTTTTATTTATTTATTGAGGCAGAGTCTCACTCTCTCACCTGGGTAGAGTGCTGTGGCATCACAGCTCACGGCAACCTCAAATGATCTTCTTGCCTCGGCTTTCTGAGTAGCTGGAACTACAGGCACCCACCACACACCTGACTTTTTTTGTTTGTTTTTTTAGTAGGGGGGAGCTCACTCTTGCTCAGGTTGGTCTCAAACTCCTGAACTCAAGCAATCCACCCGGCTTGGCCTCCCTGAGTCTTAGGATTATAGGCGTGAGCCACTGAAATAATGTTAACTTTAGATATTTTTCTGATTAATTTAAGAGTTAACACAATATTTTATAATCAGAATATATATATATGGGGTTTTTTTTTTTTTGGAGTTTTTGGCCAGGGCTGGATTTGAACCCGCCATCTCTGGCATATAGGGTTGGTACCCTACTCCTTTGAGCCACAGGCACTGCCCATAAATACTCATTATATATATTATAACTTATTTCTACTAAGTTAATATCATCTCATTCCTATCTATAGTCTTTTCATTTGATACCTAAGTCTCTCCAGCACTTAACTTTTCTTAACAGCACTCAGCTCAATGCCAGCTGTATTTAAAAAAAAAACTAACATCCTAACACAGTCATGATTTATTGAATAAGAAAATAGTGCATGAATGAAAAAGCAAACCCAAACCAGAGTCTGTATGTCTGTGTATAATTTTTGTCATATGAAGGCTGACATCGGGTCTCATAAAGCACACTTTTAAAAAGTTTTCTTTGATAATAATTTGAGGCGATAATGCTCAGCTGCCCAGGCCTTCACAGTTGGTGCAGGAATCAGGTCTAATACACAGAAATGTTTTAAATTCAAAATCAGAAAGCACACTCTTAAAATGAGAATGCTTTTTTGATGTTCTTTGCAGTTCCCGGTTAGAGAAGCTGAGACCCTGAGAAATGACACCGATTTCTCAAAGGCACACAGTTAGGCAAGGTCGTGGAGTGTAGGCTTTGACTCCCCTGGCAGTCTTTAACCTATAAAGTTTCTCTCCACCCCCAGCCCATCTGCTGACTCTGGGCATGGCATCTGTATTCAGTCCAGCTTCTCAGAGCATATCAACTGTATGCCAATTGGATTTAAGTACAAAGAGAGCAGAAAACTCTTTTTCCAGGCAGCTGGAAAGTTTCACTTGGAATTTATTTTTAGCATCGTATGTGTGCTCAGAAGCAACCATAGCAACAAAGGCACCTGGGAAAACCTGGGAGAGACAGTCTGAGAGACAAGTGAATCACACCAGAGAGAGGCTGCTTCATCCCCACCGGGAACCAATGACAGGCCGGACACATCCCTGTCACTAGGAGAGCCAGGGAAAAGAATAACTGAGAATCAGCAGGACTCCCCTCCACTTAGGCAATCAATGGCTGACGAGCTTTTCCCTTTCATTCCCTCCTTCCCCTAATTCCAGCTCAATGTGCAAATAGAACCAAAGGAGTTGCCCCCCACTTTGAGGTCTGATCATGTGGCATGTTTTGTTTACTATAGTTCCTCATGAAACTTCAAAGCCACATAGCCACAAGAGAGGACGTGAACTCTTTAAGACCCCAGGCTACCACGGGGTGAATGGCTTCAAGGCATTTCATAGTCTTTGTCATCTCAGCGAGGACTAAATCAGAAGCTCAACCTCTTTCCTCTCAAAGAACAGGTGAAAGGAAGGCTGAAAACAGGGCAGTGCAGGAGTGACTGCAGCAGCTGGGAGGAGCCTCTGGTGAGAATTAGTCCTCGTTCCAACTGTATACACCTCTCTCCCCGGGCCAAACTCTTCCTGGGTGGAAGAGGACATTGACTCGTGGTATAGAACCCAGGGCCAGTTCAGGAGGCTTTAGTTTCTGAATTTCTCGGTCAAGTTCTCTGAACACTGGCAGGCCTAGCTAGTGATTTATGCACATCACGGTTTGCATGTTTGGGACAAGTCTCTCCGCTTCCCTTCCCACACATGACCCACCTGTCTACCATCCCTTCTTCAACATCTCATTTGCTTCAGATCATTTAGAGTTTTTCTAAAGTCACCATGAAAATGCACCCAGGTAGAGAAACATTTCACGTCTCATTCCTTTTATCCAAAGTCAGCATTTTCATGATGACTTTAGAGAATCTCGAATGCCGCAGCTAATTAAATTTGGTGCATTTCCAAAGGATATAAAGACACGGATTGGATTGAACGTGCAGTTCAGTGTTATCTTGAAACATGATAGGGACTGATAAAGTGTTTGTCATGGGCACGTCTTCTATAATTTTAAATGCATTTCAACAAAGTTCAAAGTTTCAGGACGCCATCACTGTTCAGAGCCCGTGTATGGCCCTCTCATTCGGTCACATTCAAGATCTAGGACAGTGTTGTTCACACTAAAGTATTTAATAAATAATAAGTAGAGCAGAAAAAGAAAACCAGCATTATAATCCCACGGCCAGAAGGACCTCTATTGATCTTTGCTTCCCCACAAAACCACATAAATATTTAATGATGTTATAGAGCCAGTTTCCACCAAGCAAATGAACTGTGGCGTTTCTAAGGGGCATCCATGTTATTATGGAATAAAATCCTAAAGATAAAAGAAGAATACAGTCTCTTATTCAACCCTCAAAACTGAGAATGATTGAGGGGAAGATATTTAATTCATTTCTATTTCTATTCCTAAAAAATCTTTATGAAGCATCATAGATTCTCAGAGATGGGAGAAATAAAGGAAGAGGAATGATTTATCATCATTTCTTCCCTATAAACTTCAAGCCACAATCATATCGCGAGAAGTCAATTGCTCATTTCAATTTCTAGGCAACTATGTACTTACTGGAGGTCAAGCCCAGAGAGTAAAGAATAGTTCTGGGCAGTGCCTGTGGCTCAAAGGAGTAGGGCGCTGGCCCCATATTCTGGAGGTGGCGGGTTCAAACCCAGGCCTGGCCAAAAACTGCAAAAAAAGTTCAAATAGTTCTAGGGGGAAATATTTACTTTAAATTCCCCTCCGAATTGCTGGTTGGGGAATGGCCGCCATAGCATGTCTTCAGGAATGTGATGAGATTGCATTTCCAGTTTCACTGCTGGCTCTGTCTGCCAAAAATGAAAGCCTCCCCTTTAACCGATTTTCCCTCCAAATAGATAATAGACAACTTTACATTCTGCATAAAATAGTTATGGAGACACATTTTTAAAAAGCTGCGAGGCTATCTTCGGATCAACTCCCAGTGGACAAACAGGACAGGTGACATTTGCAGAGCCGTGGGACACTCAGGCAGCTGGCACCACACTTAGCATCTCTGCACTGCCTGGTAAGCTGTTACCTGTCTTCTTGAATTTTAGAAAATGAAGAAAAAAATAAAACAGCTGCCCAGTTGAGAAGATGAACACAGTCCTCAAGGAGATACAGAGACTATGTATCCTGCTCTTAAATGTCGTCCATGAGTAAAGAATATGATTGATCCAGAAAAGGAATGTGCTGGAGAAAAAAAAAAAGAAAAAAAAATGAACTAGAAGATTTTTCCAAACTCCACAGTCCACCCGTCCTTTCCCTAAACCCAAGGGCTGTCCACTTGCTGTGCTCTCTCAATTTTTGCCTTAGACAAGGGAGCCTTACTGGGGCAATTCCTCCTTATGAAACACATCACTATACATTTCTTCTTTGCAAGGACTTATAATGAGAATTGCAGTCAGCAAATTTGGGTTGAGGACCAGATAGGAAATTTAAACCCTCTGGGACTCAGTGTACACATCTGTAACCAGACACTAATAATTCCTACACGGTGGAGATATCTTGAGAACTGAAGGTCCAATTCTTGATCTAGACAGGACGATGCAAAATCACCTTTGCCGCTCCCCCAGTTCTCGGCAGAGTCACATGGCAGTTTTCCTGGACTGAGTTAAACAAGTCCAGAGATGGAGCTAAAATGGAAAGTTCTTGATAACATTCCAAATATGATATATGCAAATCCCATCATAGCTAATGTCCCTGTTGCTTACTTCTTATTTCAGTGAAGATGGAAAAGTTCCCATACAATTAATGGCTTTTGTTTTCATGAAGGCTGGAGTATCACTCTCAGACATGTCCTTTAGAGACAAGACTCCTGCCAACACTTGAGCTGTCCCTCGAAGCCCTACTTTGTGCTACACTCCCTCCAATCTCTCTAGCTCTTTTTTTCCTGGACCCAGAGTTTTGTCAGTCTGGATTCAGTTCTCATTCTGATGCAGTTATGTCCCGACACTCACCCTGGATTCTCTCAGCCTTTCACACTACTAACAGGCCATTGGCTCCTCACCTACTGTAACCCTCAATGTTTTTCTACCATTTATATGTATAGTCATTTTGTCTTATACTTAAGTTTTTCTCTGTCCTTGATGTACTTTTCTTAGTTCAAGTTGCTAGTTTACCAAGGACATGTTAAACTTCTATATGCCAAGGTTTCCAACGCACCTATCTTAGTGTTAACTGCAAAATCGATGAAGGATGCTCTCATCCATTATGCAGAGGTTATAAACTTATGCAATTTTAAGTCGTTATCGCTATTTTGAAAATGGCCCTCTTGAACATAGGGTCTGACTCCCATCATGGGTATGGTCATACAAGAAGCATGTAACTTAGCTCATATAGTCCTAATAATTTAGTATAATACGTAGACCAGAATAAAAGTCTCTGTGAAGTTTAGATCCCAGTGGTTGTCTGGAATTCTCTCTGGGTTATTTTCATAAGAGAAGAGGACTTTATTGGGATGATGAGGTTTGTGCATCTTAACGTCTTATGAGTCATACGACTGAGAAGGAGACATGGACCCCACTTTTATGCAAATAGAAATTTATTACACCTGTAGGGGTCCTTGCCTTAGGAAGCAAGCGACCTCAAATGGCAGATCAAATGGGTCTTTATATTCTATTTCTGCATCATAGCAAGCAGGCAGAAGTACAGAAGCTGAATCATTGTGGTTAACCTTGGGGGGGAGCGGAATTGCATAGTATAAGGGGGGGCAGGGGAACGTCCAGCCTCTCGTCCCTACTCACTTTCTTATCTTCAAGTTTCCCCTCATAGTTCTTCCCTCTCCCTACACACTCCCTTGTCTTCAGGCCTCTTCTCAGAGTTCTCCTCACCCTTGAGGGGGCTGGGACTAATGGATTCAATGGAAGTTTCTTTTTAAGGGTAGGGGGCTTGGTGATCACAAAAGTTATCCTGGGGGCTAACTAGGACTTTTGTCCTCATCAAGGCAATTTCAAGATGAGATTTTCTGGGATATTAGTCAAGTAGTTAATCTTCATTTAATAAAGCAGATTCAATACTGACTCTTAAGGGCTGGGAACACTTTGTTTTGAACTGATCCTTTGCTCACTTCCAGGAGGAAAATAGTGACTTAGGCAGAAACAGACCTCTCTCCTATGAACTGGTACCTTTTAGCAACAGGCTGGTGACTATCATTCCTGATGATGAAAGCAAAGGAGATGTATTTGTTCTCCATCCTCCCCTACATCTTCTAACTACTGCAATATTTTTAACAGATGAAATAACTTTGGTTTATTAAATTCAGTGTTCTGAATGAAAAGAAGAAAAATGGCTTCAGGTAACATGGGGAAGCATTCTGAATCGGCTGGCTTGGTAAGCTGGCCTTCTACAATGCCAACTGATCCCTTTTATAAGTTTTCAAGTCAGAGTTAACAGGAGCTTATTTAAGAGATCTACTTACTAAATGACATAAATTTCCCATTCAGGTCTGAGATCTGATTCCCACACTTTGAAACACAGAAGAATGTGTATAAAACTCCCTTGCCCTCCATTTTGATGGCTTCTTTTGTGGCATTCACATACTCTCTCCTTCAAAAATGCTTCTTACTATCCACATTGAAATTATCAATATATCTAGAGAGACACTTTCCTGCCTATCACAATTGATGCCGAAAATCACACTTTTTTCAACTTCAAGATTCATTCTAACTACCAGAGCCTTCCACAGCATTTAGACCAGAGTTTCTCACTACCAAAATTTTATTTTTAATACAATGCGTTACATGTATAAAGCAATTCTCAATAGAGAAGCAATTTCTATAACAAAATCTCACTGTGTCCCACATAGATTCAAAGATGTAAATGGTGTTAGGAGGCTGAAAAGGAAAAATTCCTGTGTGTAAGTGAATATGTTGAGACATTGAAAAATGATTTAGCATCTCTTAAATTGACCCATTCAATAAGTAGCGAGCTTTTAATATGTATTAAATAATATGGGAATGATAAAGAAATTGCATGGTCCCTCCCCTTCCTTCATGGGCATGCATTTGTGTTGGGAGGTGGCAAGACTAGTGTGTGCAATCAAGACAAAGAGTCCAGTGTCACAGAGTCCAATCTTACAAGAAAGAATGAAAATGATATTAGACATAAGGAAATTTGGTTGTTACATGTGGTGCAGGGATGGAGAGATTTACATGATCTCTGTGATTCCAGGACAAGCTGGTCACCATGGGCCAGATCCTATGAGTACAGCTTGAAACAAAGCTCAACTATTCCTGCTCCTAGATGGAAGGCCTATCTATTCCTACTCACTTTCAGGACTCCCAACCCTGAGCATCAATCTCATACTTAGTAACTGGACTTTCGGAAGGAGTTATGAGACTCATGACCATAAATGTCCAGGGCAGCCAGACAAGTGAGTGGCAAGCCCATGCCCTGCCCTGTCTGTAGAGGAGGCTGTGTTTTCTTGCCTTTAGCTGATGGAGGTCATGCTGCCTAGGTCTACCCACACTGTCCATTTTTCATGACAAGCTATAAGCACAAATTTTTATGTGAAATCTTGTGATTTTTTAAAATGTTATCTGCCAGTTTGTGACTTTGTGACTTTTGCTTTAGGTAGTCCAAGTATTGGACATTAGCATATGCTCCTGACGATTAAGTTTGTGACATTCTCCTACAGAAAGTGCTACGAGCCTCATTATTGAATATCACTACAGTCACAACTGAAGTGCTCCCCTTGGGAAGCCAGGCACTGATGCCAGCACCCAGTCCACCTTTCAAAGCAATTTTGGAACTCTTTTCCTGGAATGACCATCAAAGCTGTTATCACATGGCACACAAAAACATGCAACAATAAGGAACACCACTCAGTAAGACACTGCCACACATCAACACAAACACAGCTGGGAGATGCTGATATACCCCAGTTATGAAAACTTACTGAGTTGTTTGTATGGTGCTACTGATGTAAGTATACAGTGGCAAGTTCACAAACTTAATCATCATATCTCTTATAACAACAGCTTTGATGGTCATTCCAGGGAAAGGCACTGGCATCAGTGCAGAGCTTCCCAAGAGGAACACTTCAGAGATGGCCTAGAGCTGTTCAGCAAGGATGAGTTTGCAAACTTAAATGTCAGCCCTCACATATTAGACTGAGATCTCAGAGAATGAACATATATGGTTTAGCAACTAATGATGTCTCGGGGTGTAAACCATCACCCCCCCCTACACAATCACAGTGACAGGATCTCATCAGCAAGGGATTATGAAGGAAGTGTGTACCTAACTCAGTCTGCCCTCAAGTATCCTAAGAGGCTTCTGTGATGTAGCCTCTATACTGAGTTTTAAAATATTCTAAATAATCAACCTGCTGCTTAGCCAACAGCAATAATTCATTATAATAGACAGAACTGTCTAACAGACAAATAACCTCAAGTTGGAGATTTTTACTCTCCTAAAGGCAGGCACATGCCAAGCCATGTTACATCAATAACAACAGAAGAGTGATTCTTCTCCTCCCTAGAGTGAAAAGATACTCAGGAGAGAAACCTGAGCTTTGAAATAGCCTCAGCGAGCCATTTGGAGAATGGTTACTATTGGGCTGATTGCACAACACAATTGATTGGAGTCTTTTGTAATAAATTGTCATTTACACCTCAGTCTGGCACCGCGCTGGCAAAAGAAGCAGGACCACAGCAGAAACGCCGCGCTACCTGGCCTGGGTGGCCACCTTCCCAACACAGGCCTGAGCAGAAAGTACATCTGCACAGAGCTGAGTGGAGAAACACCAAAGTTCTGCTGAGAGTGAAAGACTACGACAAACTCTCCTGCCGCTCTCTCTTGTAGGTTGAGAAGCTCATTGGAAATGCATAGCACATATGATTTATGATTGGGGCAGGGAGATGGGGGGAAGGTCTATTAAAGAATAATTGAACTTCAGTACTCTAAGACTGGGAGAGATGTCAATTATCCTATTTTGTCCCTTTCTTTGGGAAGGACCTATTACTATGTAATTGATGGGCCAGGAGAGAACCATAACACCATGCAGAAGAGGAAACAGATGGATCTCGGCTATTAAAAAGCACAAGGTAGAGCTTACAGGTTTTTATTTGTTATTTTTGAAAGAGCTCTCTAAATCCTAAATATAGGGTAGAAGCAAACGATATTGAATACTTTTAAAGATTGTCCTTCTTCCTTTGAATTTCTAAAGAAAACACAGCTTTACCTCTAAAGCCTTTTCTGCTGATTTTTGTATTCAGTGTTTTCATATCTTTGACAGTTATATTATAGCAGTCTAACATAAACACTTTCTGATAGCAGGGTCCAGAAAAAAGGCATTAGTTTTATAGACCAGGGGAAAAAAAGAAGAAGAAAGTGAAATAGTGCCAGTGGGGCACGGGGAAAGCAGGAGTGTTCCTCTGGCTGCAGCCACAGTGCATGGAGCCAGAGATCAAGTTCCAGATTGTGTCCAAAAGAGCAGTAATAGCGAGTAGTGGGGAGGTGCCCACAGATGAGAAACAGAAGTGAGGGCCTGGGTTGGCTCAGGGAGGCAGGTACAGGGTCAAATGGTTGGAAGTACATGGAGAACCAAGTCAAAGACTGCTGAGCTAAAGAAGTGAGGATGGAGAGGACATTTGTGCCGTGCTTGACACTGCCAATTATTCCCACCCCAACCCCCCGGTTTTATATACAAATTGAAATATTTTCACCGAACTGGTTAACATAGTCTTCATGGCATTTTCTTAGTTATTGTGTGAAGACATTTATATTCTGCATTTAGAAAGATTCACATGTACCCTTGTAAGATGGACCATAGGTGTGGTCCCTCCACCCATCCTCCTCCCTTCCTTCCCATCCCTCTTCCCTGTCCCCATATTCTTGGGCTATAATTGGCTTATACCTTTCATATGAAAACTATAAACTAGTTTCATAGTGGAGCTGAATACACTGGATACTTTTTCTTCCATTCCTGAGATACTTTGCTAAGAAGAACATTTTCCAGCTCCATCCATGTAA
>CAUYQV010120167.1:0-10338 GCA_963574575.1 Galagoides demidoff | reverse complement strand
TGAGTCTTCAGGTCCCCCTTATCTGAGGACTGGGTGAGAGCAGGTCACACTTTCTATCTGGTGCAGGTTTCTGAACAACAGCTGAAGAACATCTACAATGTTATCTTTTAGCTTCTATAGGGAACCAAAGTCCCTGGCAACTCTGGCTTGGTGGGAGACTGCTATTGCTGTCTTCTGGCTTATTGGGTCAATCATTTACTTTTCAAGGCTAGCTAGATGCTTGGAGTTTCCCTTGAAGAGACTCAAGGTTTTTCCTTTATCTCCATGATTGAGGGGACCTGACATGCCCTTAAGAGCAGTTCCTGCTCTGTCTCATTGTCATTATCCCCAGTTTAAGATGAAAAACCTGCGGCTCAAAAGTGAGGCAGTCATATAATTAATAAAAGCCCTAATTGAGATGGAAAACACTGACTCTTAATCCAGTACACCTTTCCTTCAACTTTATTCCCACTTGGTATAATGAAGGGAGGTGGTTAAAGGGCATTGAAATTATATTAAAATTCAGATCCGCAACTTTGAGTCCTAGATAATAGTATTAGTCAATTTCCTATTCCATTTGACAGACACAGCTTTCCTGCCAGGTTCCAGGGCTTCTAGGCAAGATAAGGTGTTGAAATCTTTCTATGTCGACACTGATGTTCTATTATAGATTATACCTGCTCATCTTCTTTCTCCATAAAAGGAAGCACCTTATTAAGAACAAAATCACCTGAAATAATTTGGAAGTAGAACAGGAAGATATTTTGGGATGATGCTGGTTGTTGATATTTTTCTTTTATTCTAAGTTTACCATGATATGGAGGGGAATGTTCATTAGGAAAAATACACAATAATGATTTAGATAGAATGATAAATGCTCCAGCACACAGGCTGGCAAACTATAGCTCATGGGCCAAATATGACCCACCTTCTACTTTCATAGGGCCCATGAGCTAGGGATGGTTTTTATATTTGTAATAAAATGGAAAAAACCTCAGTAATATTTTTATCACATGAAAATTATATGAAATTCAAATTTCCACACCCACCAATAAAGTTTCAATGGAATGCATCCAGACTCATTTGTTTATGTTTACTGTGACTACTTTTGTATTATGACAGCAGAGCTGAGATGTTGTGATAGAGACCAAATGGCCTGAAATATTTACTATTTGGCCCTTTATAGAAAAAAGTTTGCTAACCATTGGTGCAGCATCATCCTTGGCTCACTTCTGAATTCTGACACACTTTTCTGATAGGTGTTTCAGCTCAACTCACGAGTACACGTCTACGGAGAAACACATCGGTTGGTACCCCGTTCTGGATGGCCCCCGAGGTAAGTAGGGAACATCTGGTGCTTGGTACTTGTTGAGTGCTGTGGTACGATGCCTTTTTGTGGGTAAGTCATATGCTGTCCAAAATTTTCAGGGAAGAAAACATCTTTTATCTTCATTGAACTATGTGAGTTCATTTGTGAGTGCTCCTGATGAGACTGAATCTTAGAAAAGTAAGATTAAGTCACAGCTAGCCCATAAGGGACCTTCACGAAATTAGAAAAATGTGTTCCCTCCAGAGGATGTAACCCTCTCCATCTCCAAGACTTGAGAAGTTCATCCAGCCTTTGTATAAATTAGAAAAAGTCAACTTCTCAAGATAGATAAAGAGAAGATTTGGTGAAGCAGCAGCTCTCATTGCCAACCGTCCTACAGAACTGTATGCGGCGGCCCTGGTTGCTTTTGTTTCCATGTACATGGCAACTTCTCTTGTGTACTTTGTGGGCTCTCTATAGTAAAACATGGGATTTGGTCCTAATTTAGTTCTGGCATCCTAACAGAACTCTCTGGAAAATGATGTTGAAATCTGAGGAAGCTTCTGGCTAAATAAGGCCTGCCCTCGAACGCCAGTGCAGTTTTGCTTGTCAGGAGAGCATTTAATTACAGAGCATGCTGACCTTTGCTTGAGAGAAGCTGACGGGGATTAAGCAAATGGGTTCTTTTTATAAGAGGACTCAGGCGGCCACCTCCGTAGATGTCTTTCCCTCTCTTGGCTATCAGCTTGGAGGTCGTTCCTCTGCGTGACTGCCATTGTGGTCTCCTACCAGAGTGAGTGGTTCACACCAATCTCTGCTTAAACGTCTTCAGTGACTCCCTATCACATGTGGCCCTCCTTTTCTTACTTGGGTTAGAACTATTTTAAAGCAAAAGAAAAAATGCTACTGATTCTAGTGTTTACTTAAAACCTTAAGTGTGTTTCTTCAGGAGGTTTTAAAAATCACGAAACTAGATATAAACTCCTTGTCATTTATGTTAGTAGAATTATAAAGCAAGAGGAAAAACATGTATTATGAAAAAACTCCAAAGCTGGGAAGATTCACGTAAGCAGCTTTAATTTAAGGAGACGGATGCGGCTGCTCTGTGGAGCTCAGTTGTCTTTAACAACGTGATCATGTTTCAGAGCAGGGTAGCATGGTCATTTTGAGTCTGGCTCACCCATTACCATGTTCCATGTGGTGACTCAGTTCTGCCACTTTACTCTGTTTCAGCTGGTGGGATCCCTTGGTTCCCAGGGCATTTCCTTTGGCCCCTGACTGTTAAACGTCTCTGTTGGCTGGGTGCTAAGTTAATAGCAAACACAATATGGACGTGGACATTGAGTGGCAAATCGTCGTCTAGATAATCTGGAATATGTTTTTGGCTCTCCTCCTATTATTATTATTATTGTTAATATAATTAGAATTGAAACAAAATCAGAGACAAATTTGTCATAGAGACTTTACGAACTCCCCTTTAAGAAACATTGCAGGATAAAGTCAAAACTCCTTTGGATTACAAATAAAGCCCTTTATATTCCAGCCCCGAATCTATCCATCCAGCCTCATTTTAGATAACTCTCTCCCAACTTACTTGTTTTTATGCTCCAGTGGTAGTGAACAACAGATTGCTCTCCAAATCCCTACAGATATACCTTTCCTTTAAACCCCTGGTGTACTGGTCTAGCATCTAGAATGGCCCTCAGAGCTCTGGAAAGTTCCTTCTTTATCTTCAAGCCTGAATGCTAGCTCGACTAGGAAATCTTCCCTCATCCCTTGCTGACACTGATGCTCCTACCCCGAGTTTCCCTGCAGGAAAGTCTCCGAGCTGGATTCTAAGCTTGGAAGGGACTTGGGATGCCCAGCCATCATATAGTGCTTGATACAGAATAGGTGCTCAAAAACTATCTGTTGGACGAATGAAGTAATTGATTTTTAAAACAAGCCAAAGGGATAGGATAATTCGGGGGGCAGTTGGGGAGGGCCTTACGACTACGGGTATTAGCAAATTTGTACAGATTTTGATGTGTTCTGAAAGGAATGTGTAACTGAGGTCACTTACCTCACGTTTGGGGTATCCTAACATGGAAGATGGGGTTCCTGTTCTAGTGTACCCGCAAACTGGTATTTTTCAGAGTCACAAAGTGTAATCAAGAGAAGCCTGCCCTTGGCTTTGTATATTTATTACGAGGTGTTTTTGACTTTCCAGCTTCAGTTGTATTAAGTAAAGGGTGCAGAGTGCTCCTTTAGGGGGCAGGTTAGTGGTCTGTGGGCAGCATCTACTGCCTAGACTCCCTGGAACTCGCTCCTCTCTCTGCAGGGTGAAGGTAGTACCGCACCCAACCTGCCTTTTGCAATGGGTGATTGAGGCAGTTTAAGGTGTGTAGAGCTTGACAGCACTTTCAGGAGCAAGTGTTTGGTTGCTCAGAGCAGAATTCGTGCAGGATGTGTGCTCTGGTCCAATATAGTTCAGACCTAGGCTGCAGTCCTTGGGTCGTAGGTCTGCACTATTCTCACGTTTTCATTTTCCAAATGGAGTATTACTTTTTTTGCTTCATAATCTTCCACAGGAATGTTCACAAGAACAACCTTGCAATTGTTTCATTCAATCGAATGTCAGTTCAATTGAACAAACATTTATACTGTCCACTGTGAGCAATGCTTTAGGTCAAGGACAGTCCTTGAAAGTATGATCAGTAATGGTTCAAATTATCATTGTCTTCAGGTCATGGCCTGCACTGAATATTCATCTTAATATGCTTTCTCTTCTGCTTCTGTGAATAAGTAGTATTTAGATTAAATTTGGCAACACTGCAGGCAACACCAGTACCGCTGGAATAAAATCATTGTGGATGACTTGTGCTTTTATTTTTTAAATGCCATGAAAAGATCCTTGATTTTATTTTACTTTTGAGAAATTGAACCAAATTATTCTTTCCCACTTTTATTTCCATTTTTATTCCACAAGCTTGAGTAACTGTAACATTTAATTCAAATAGGCTGTACTATGAGCCAGGTAGCTGATGGAATGTGGCCACACTATAGTCAAATGACGAGCAGTCAAGACACACAGCATGGACTGACTGTCACGTGGTCAACACTCTCTACGTATTTCTCTTACTGCCTCCTTGGTACACTACTAAAGTTGAAAAACAGGGTAGGACAGTACCCAGGCAGCAGTGTAGGGGAAGAATTCTGTGGGGTACTCTTAGCATATTAGTATTTAGAAACAATGATACTGGGGAGATAAATTGACTGGTCTAGTGAAAGAGTTAATCTAAAAGTCAATATCAGTATAGTTTTTTCTTTTTTAGGGATAGGAGGTCCTCACTATGTTGCCAAGGCTGGTCTTGAACTCCTGGACTCTAGTGATCTTCTTGCCTCAACCTCTCAAGTAGCTGGGACTATAGACACATGTCACCATGCCTGGCTTAAGATTGATACAATTTTTAATAAACTAAATATACTACTGTATGTCAGTAGCATACTGTGACTGCAGGAAAGATTATTTTTAGAGGAAAAGAAAAAGTTTCGTATCGTGAGCAAAACAGTAGAAAATTGAGTTTCTCATATAAGAGCTGAAGTAGGTGATTCCAGAGTTTATTGTGCCAGCAACTTAATAAAGTCATCAAAACCCAGATTCTTAGATTTCTGTGGCTATGAACAATGCCAGCTGCAGGGTTTCATTGTTCAGACACTGACTCTGGGGTGGTCATGACAACATCGCCTGTACAGCATTCCAACAGTCACATGGTACAAACAGAAGCTTCCCTTTATAACCATGTGGCTGTCTTGTAGCCAGCGGAGACACTGAAGTGTGGTTTCTTCCTGTCCTGGGGTGGAAGACTTGTTTAGCCCTTATTTATTTCCTAGGGCTGTTGTAATCAAGTGGCTCACAACAGCGGAAGCAGGAGAGGTCTGCTGACAGTCCTTGGCGTGTCTTGGCTTGCAGCTGCACAGCTCCAGGCTCTGCCGCAGTGTCCCCAGGGTGTTTTCCCTGAGTGTCTGTCTTCACATGGCCATCTTCTTATAAGGACTTTGGTCACACTGGATGAGGGGCCCACCCTTCTCCAGTATGATGTCTTTTTAACTGATTATATATGCAATGATTCTAACTCCTAATAAGTTCAAATTCTGAGGTCCTGGGGGTTAGGACTTCAACATTTTTTTACGGGGGGAGGACCCAATTCAACCTGTTACACCCTCCCAAATACTTAGCACCCTTCTTTTGTAGTAAATCATTTAAGTTCTCAAGCCAATCAGCCAACTATTTAGAGCCTGCAGGGCTGGCTGTGTGTTAAAGATACTAGCTTACTTAGAGGGTGCAGCTTTGCCTGACTGCGCACACACACACACACTCACACACATGTACTTGCAGTCTGCTTTCTCTCATCCTTGGATGTTTGGGGCAAACAAGGTTCTTTCTGGATGTACCAAGCATCCTACATTGCCTTCCCACATGGGCCCTGACACCTCCCAACTTCTGTTCTGCCTGTTCTCTAGCCAAATATTTTACCACCACTGCCACCACCATCATCTTCTTCATCATCATCATCCATCTCCTGAACTATTTGGCCAGGTCATAGACATTACCCTCAACCTCTGTTCACCTGAGTAAGCCTCTCTGGTCTCCTGTGACTTTAGCTTGTATCTTAGGCACTTTTTTTTTTTTTGAATAGTCTTCCTATTAGCCATGTTTAGCATCTCTTTTCTCCGCTACTATCTCTTGATGGCCAACTTCTTACAAAAAATTATGTGAATAATTGTATCCTACATTTGCATAGAATTTTTACAAATATACCTGCTTGTGGAGATGCCAATCAGGCATGAGCACACTGATGTCAGAGATGAGGAGCTGAAGGCTCGGCCAGGCCCGGTGCCCGTGAACGCAGGGTGGGCAGGCAGATAATGGTGACTGGAAGTCATATTGATATGCTGAACTACAGGATTTCCAATACAAGCCGCGCCTACTGCCAGTATTGCTCAGCCACTGTTTGTACCAGGTAATATTCTATAGCAGAAAGGGTCACAAGCCTAATTTATGTTTGTTAATGGTAATGATAGGGAGTTAGAGTTGATACTTACTGTGTCTTTCCTACCATTACATGTAGGGAGAAATTAAACTGAAGTTTGTTAAGTGACTGAAATCGGAGAAAAGACACCAATGTTGTCATTATTGTTTTTATTGAGGGCATCAGAAGTTAAGTTCAGTGCCATGAAGTTAGCTGGCGTGCACTGGTGTGGCCATGCTGGTTATTAAAATACTGAATTATTTTTATCCTGGGTAGTAAATGGCTGCTGTCCAGAGCCCCCTGAGTATTCCGCAGCCACAAGAGGTGCCTTGTCCCTTTCTCTAAGTCACCCTGATGTCCTAATGATCTAGCAACTACAGGGGAAAAGAGCTGTCTGACAGGTAGGAAGCCTCCAGGGCCAGCTCCAGCCAATCCACCTTCCAGTGGCCAGTGGCACCTGCCAACTGACTGTCATGTATTTTGAACATTGTGCTTGCTGAGCAAATGTAGGTAGGAAGGAAACTTTCACCTACCGAGGACTGACTAATATACCAGGGATTGTACAAGAGGTTTTTGAAATACATTATTTTATTTCATTCTCTCAACAACTCTCAATAGTAGATGTTATTTCCCTTATTTTACCACCAAGGACAGTGAGGCTTCAGGTGCTGTAGGAGGTATTATGCCCAAATTCACATAGTACGTGTCAAAGCTGCTGGGCCTTTCAGGAACATAGAGCACCAGTTCCATTTTATGAAGAAAAAAACCAAGACAGGGAGAAGACACACGTATTCTTTTACTTTACAGTGTATTCATATGAGTACTCCATGTGGAAAATGTATACCAGCGGAGACAACTTATACCTCAAAGATCAGCAGAGAGAGGGGGGAAAGGATACTCTGAAATTGGAGTTTGAGACACATCATTTTAAAAGATATATGTGAAAGGGCAGTGCCAGTGGCTCAGTGAGTAGGGCACCAGCCCCATATACCGAGGGTGGCAGGTTCAAACCCAGCCCTGGCCAAACTGCAATAAAAAAATAGCGGGATGTTGCGGTGGGCGCCTGTAGTCCCAGCTACTCGGGAGGCTGAGGTAAGAAAATCACGTAAGCCCAAGAGCTGGAGGTTGCTGTGAGCTGTGACTCCAAGCACTCTACTGAGGGTGACGAAGTGAGACTCTGTCTCTTAAAAAAAACAGATGTACATGAAAGCCCTATAACTGACACTACACTCTGCAATTCCACCAATGCAAGCAGCCGCCCATGTGTAACGGATCCAGTATACTCAGCATCTTCCCGAAACAGCTAAAGGTCTGTTTCTGTATTGGAAAACAGACTTGTGGATAAAATAAACATTTGCTTCTTTTTAGAAATTTTTTCCCCCTTTTTACTTCCATCTGCTCATTGTTGCAAACAAGAGCTAATCAGCTGAGGAGAGAAACAGATGTGCTATGACGGCTCCAAAAATGGGTCTCTCTCTGCCTGGCAAAGGGTCCTTCACAGGGGACGGTTGCCATAACAACCAGCTTACACCAATGCAAAAATATCACAGGCTTTTTGCAGTCACCCTTGTCTTCATTAATTATGCCATTCCTAGCTCAATGATACAATAATGCTATTTCCTTTGGCCCTGCCAGACCTAGAGATGACAAATGAGATATTTTGTGTCAAAGGGCTGAGAAAACCATAAAGCACCACAAAGTTGAAATATTATCGTTGCCATTGTTACCATTTTGTTCCCTAAGCTCTAGCTAAAGTGTTTGGTTCCCAGGTAAGTGTTAGCATTTACTGAGTACTTCTTATGCGGCAGGCCTAACTGCTTTATAATTCTCACAATAATGCCCAAAGTCAGTACTATTATTAGTCCAGTGTTTTAGATAAAGTAGGTAAGTCACAAAAAGTGATCATTCTTGTCCTTAGATAATTTATTAGGTGATGCCACCAGAATTTGAACCCAGGTATTTGGCTCCAAATTCCTCACTTTTAACCCCTATACCTGTTTAATAACAAACTGTTGGTGACCACCAGTGCACCAGAAAAGGTATGAATCTTGGGTTTTAAATTTTTTTAAATTATGTTACATAAGAATTATCCTTCTTAATATGTTAAGGAAAATACAATTATTTCAACGTGACTTTAGAAGCCCATGTAATTCATGACCAAAAGGAAGGATCTGGAAAAATAAAGTTCTTTGGGATTGAATTTAGGAGTTTTGAATTTTAGTCCAAATTGTGCCACTCATTTTCTAAAACGTGATTGTGGTTCAGTTTTACTATAGGTTCAGTTTGGGTAAAAAAAGCACAAATGTGGGGGTCCGATCTGAGCCAATCATAGATAGCTGTTTACCCACCTGAGCACTACCTCAGGCAAGGTCCTGTGTATTTCTGATTAGTAAAATGGGGAGAAGTTAGAAGGGGGAACTGCCTCAGAACTCAGAATGAAAATGTGCTGAAAGCTTGAGGCATGGGCGGCACCTGCAGCTCGAAGAGTAGGGCGCCGGCCCCGTATACTGAAAATGGTGGGTTCAAACACGGCTGCGACCAAATCTGCAAAAAAAAAAGAAAGAAAGTGTTTGAGGCAGTGGCCAGCATGGTAAGTGCTGTAAGAAATGGTGGCATATACATGTATTGCATCCACTCCTACCTCTACTAGCCTGTCCTCACCTTTAAAAAGAAGAGATTGACTTAAGAGGTCTCAGCCTCCAATGCCGATTTTACAGAGGACTTTTGCAGGTTTTAGGGGCAAGGGCCTCTTTCAGCCCTCATCTTCCACGGCTCTGGTGTTCCCTGCACAAGGAAGGTGGGCTGCCACCATGCTCTTAGTAAGGATGCGCTGATGACGACTGTGTGGTCGTTTTATTTGGCTGTCTTTTAAAAGACTGGAGATTCCTAGGGTCCCATCTACCAGTCATGTCACTGTGAGGAACGCAGGACTTGGGCACTCAGGAGAGTCAGGTGAGAGGTTTCAAACTCTGGGTTGTTGGAGGAAAGACCTGTGTGCTTTCCCCGGGAACATTTATCTCTGAGATTCTATAGGTGTCTTTTTCAACCTTTTTTTTTTTTTTATCTCACAGCACACTTGAACCTATAGTTAAAATTCCACGGCACACTTCAATTATGTTGATCCAAAAAAAAAAAAAAAGAGTAAAAAAAGAATATACTTACTGAGCTTTGAGCTTCTTTCCTAAATAATTTAGTTAATGATCTTTACGAATTTTCACCAAGCACCTAAGATCCTCTCACGGCACCCCAGTGTGCCTCAGCACACCGGTTGAAAGTCGCTGTTCTGTAGCTGTTGCTGGGCCCTGGTTCCTCCCCAGGTGTGGTGTGTTGGCCTCTACGGAACAGATTCTTCCCCTTCCCCTTCCTGAGACCCTGCCTACATTTGCATAATGGGTCTGCCTTCTGACGCCCCATGGCACACCCCAGGGCTCTGGGCTTTGGTGGGGGAAGGGTCTGGCTGCAGCACCAGCTTTTCACCCGGCTCCAGCGCCTCCGGCTCCCTCTCAGCTGGAGCTCTGTGGGGAGGTTGAGTCATGTGTCTCTGTCAGTGTGGGGGTGGGGGGCTGGCCCTGGAGGCGGTGGTGACATGTCATCACTCTCCTCCTGGTCTAAGTATAGGACCTCATTTGAGGGCTTCAAGTCCCAGATGTGTGGAAGCACGTGAAGCTGGAGCAGAGGCCTCACATCCCCTCAGGGCTAAGCAAGAAGGGACAGCCACCAGGACCGTTGGGAACTTTTTAGGCTGTTCCCAGCACTCTGGGCAGGAGGGAAGCATTAAGGCACCTGCTGTTTCCCCTTTTTTTAAAAAATATTTTATATATATTTTTTATTAAATCATAATAGTGTACTATCATGGGGCACAGTGTACTGTTTCTCTATACATTTGAAGTACTTTCATCCAACTGGTTAACATAGCCTTCATGTCTTTTTCTTAGTTATTGTGTTAAGACATTTATATTCTACATTTAGAGAGATTCACATGTACCCTTATAGGATGAACCATAGGCGTGATCCCGCCAATCACCCTCCCTCCACCCA
>CAUYQV010120164.1:0-62024 GCA_963574575.1 Galagoides demidoff | reverse complement strand
CAAATCCATATATTTAATCAACCTTGAAAAAACGTCTCACTTAGATGGCATTACACATACATTTCCTCACTAGGGGCACGTTTCGTGTCTTTTTCTCAGCACATCCTCCTCCCTGGTTCACACAGTATACAGAACCACGTGCATCCAGACTTCCAGACTTTCCATCACCAGTAACTTTAAAGTGCAGGGAAAACCCCAAGAAAGGACATTCTGAATTGTCCTTTACAGAAATAGGGATGTGAATTAGCATGGATTTGTAATAAAGTAGCTTAAAAATTAGCCTAGACCCAGGAGATATTAACCTCCATATAAATATATTTGCTAATAGAAATGAAGGGTGCAGTTGGAAGATTATGTATGACAATTTGCTTTCTTTAAAAATGAAGATAATGCTAATCACTTCTGTCTTCCATTAACTGAGGTGTTTGAACCTAATGTGCTGACTTAGCACAAAAAAGGCTAATGAGCTGAGGGCAAGATTTTGATATTACTCACAGAGGATCTACCTATCAGATACACTGCTGGGGCAAATGCATAATCTTGAAATTATCTGGGGTTATGTGTGGACTCAAGCTCTATGTATATTCCTGTAACCCATGGTTGATAAATCCATTTGTTCAACAAATATTTATTGAGCACCTATTATATGCTTGGACTCAGGTATGTGGAATCCTAGGAACACAGGGGTGAGTGAAATAGACATGGTGTTCATGAGGCTTTCTGTTTACTTTTATAGATGGGCATTCAATGAATAATCGCACAAACATTTTGTTGCAAGTTTGTTAAATGATATAAAAGATGAAAAGAGAATGTCTTGAGAATTTAGTGTCTTCATGCAATAGAATGATTCAGAGTGGCTAGAGAGATAGTTAGGAGAAGGGCCACCTCTGTATTTTCCTACGATAGCATACCCTATGCCCCTCACTAGCAGTGTACAGAGAAATCTGCAGACGTTGTATTTGTTTTATTTATATTTATCCAATTAGTTATTCTGTGACCTAAAACATCAGGCATTCACAGTAGGAAGACCTACAAAATTAAACACATGAGCATCTTTGTCAATACATACAACTCAGATGACCTGGCTGCTCTCACCCAACCAATGATACTGATACAGGACAGGTGCTGCCCCAGCCAGCTCAGCTGAGCTGGGCTGGAGGATCTGCAGCCTCCGCCTTGGCGGTGTTGGTGCGGCTGCCACGGGCAGAGGAACCAGCGGGCTGGAGCACAGGCAAGGGGGTGCGGGGGGCAGCCTCCCTTCCCCACCGGAGGCTCCAGTAGCCAAAGGGACAAGACAACTGCTGGGGAGACACTGGTGCCTTGGTATCTCCTTCCCTTTACACTTAAGACTAAATACGGAACCCCCATTTCCTATGCATAGGTCAATTTCAAGTAAGTTTCCTAGGCCTCAATTCCATGAATGGACTGTGTCCATTCATTAATACATTCATTTGCCTTGCCCCAGTGGAAGAGACTGTGTCCATTCATTTCCTGGCCTCATATAGAGGCAACCAATGCACAGATATACCTCCCTAGACAGAGAGAGAGGAGAGAGAAAAAAACAGAGAGAGCTTTTCTCTCTCGACTTGGGTTTTCTCTCCCTACCAGGAACTTTAGTGTTTTTGTATTCTTTTCTGTAAATAAAAGCCGTCTTGCCACTGATCTGTGGTTCGCAGATTTGTTCTTCAAATCACCGAGACCAAGAACCCAAAACTCCGGTATCAGATTTGGCAAGCCAGCCAGGAGACAAGAAGAAATTCTGGTATCACCATCACCTCCTCCAGCCCCCCGGGGTTGTGGGAAGTCTGCTTTCTTACAATAACATGAAGGAAGTGTTTATTTCCATTGTGAAATATAATACATATGATTTTACGTATTTTCACATAGCTTGTGGACATCTTATCGTGTAGAGATTTACTGTACCCTTTTTAAAATCAGCTCCACAGAACCCATTGTATAGTTACGCATAAGTTTTTAACTGTAACTCATTAAAGCAAGACTCCAGTGAATAGCATTGGAAAGGTACAGATATCTTATATACCTCTAGAACTAGTTTTATAAGATAGAAGCCAAAGGAGAGAATCTGGTCTAGAGTGTACATCAGTAAGAAATTTGTGCTTTAATAATAGTGCCACTACAAAATAAAATAAAAATAAAGCTGTCAGTGTCTTACCAAAAACTTTTTTACTCACTCATACTACACATCCACCTTGGGCCCGTGGAGAGGCCCTGCTCATCAACCTCAGTTGATGGACCTCAGGTCCATCCCTGGACCTGGTTCAATAAGAACAGCTCCAATTGGAGCCTGTCATCATAAGAGCAAGAAAGAAAGAGCGTGGGAATCGCCAGCTGGTTCTTAAAACTACTCCCCAGAAGTTTTATTTATTATTCTTGTTTGAAATTTCAGCATTATAAGAGGAGCTACAGCAAGATCAAGTGGAGGTCCCTGCATAGAGCGTAATGTCAAAAGCTCAGCCATCCATCCTCCTAGATGAACTTTGCACTGGGAAGATACCAGTCATTCCCAGGGTGAATCACATTCGGTAGCAAAGCACCCAGCACAGGGTGGAAGGAACAGGCAGTGCTTTAAAAAAGGGACACTTAGGCAGACCTGATGCTACCATTATCCACCTAGAAGATGTTGAGGGTGTAGGTTATTACGTGAACTGTAAGGCTTAGTTTTATCATCTATAATAAAAGGAGAGAATAACCTCTTGAGGGAGAGACCGACTACTTGTTCAGCACTCTTGATTACTTTTCCCAAGCTCCCTCACAGTTAGGTGCAGCCAAATGACTGTGTCTCCCCAAGAGAATGTGGATAAAAATATTTTTCCAAGATTTTGTCATGTAAAAGATCTGTGCTAGACACAGAGGATCCAGGAGAGGACTCAGAGGCTCTGTGAAATGGTGGAACACAAATGCAAGTACACATTGGCATCAGAATATTAGCAGGGATTTTAAAAAAAATACATATATATAGTGTTAATACCCTTATATATTAGTGTATATATATGTGTTAATACCCCAAGATTTTGGAAGTTGTTGCTCACAGCATTTGGTCTACCTATGCTCCAGGTATACCTCAGAGATATTGTGGGTTTGGTTCCAGAGCACCCAATAAAGCTAATATCCCAGTAAACTAAATCACCCAGATTTTTTTGGTTTCCTAGTGCACAGAAAAGTTATGTTTACACCATATTAAGTGTGAAATAACATTATGCCTAAAGAGCAATATGCATATATTAGTTTAAAAGTACTTTAGTGATAAAAATTACATACAACCATCTGAGCCTTCCAGTGAGTCATAATCTTTTGGCTGGTGGAGGGTCCTGCAGGGATGTTGATGGCCTCTGACCAGAGTGGTGATTGCTAAAGATTGGGGTAGCTGTGGCAATGTCTTTTTTTTTTTTAACTTTATTTTTTTATTATTTTTTTTTGTTCTTGCAGTTTTGCCAGGGCTGGGTTTGAACTCACCACCATTGATATATGGGGCTGACACCCTACTCACTGAGCCGCAGGCACCACCTGGCAATGTCTTAAAATAAGACAATGCTGAAGTTTGTCGCATTGATGGATCCTTCTTTTCATGAAATATTTCTCTTTAACATGGGATAGCATTTGACCCACAATAAATAATATTTCAAAAGTGGAATCAGTCCTCTCTAATCCTGACACTGCTTTATCAACTAAGTTTATGGACTAGTCTAAATTCCTTGTTGTCTTTCAACAATGTTGACAGGAAGTTTATCAGGAGTAGACTCCATCACAAGAAACCACTGTCTTTGTTCACCCATAAGAAATAACTCACCTATGTAAGTTTGATCATGATATTATAGCAATGCGTTCACATTTTCAGGGTCCCCTCCTAATTCCAGTTCTCTTGCTATTTCCACCACATCCACAGTTGCTTCCTTCACTGAAGTCTTAGACCCCTCAAAGTCATCCATGAGGACTGGAATTGACTTCTTCCAAATTCCTGTTTTAATTGATAATTTGACCATCTCTCATGAATCATGAATGTTCTTAAAGGTTTCTAGGATGTGAATTTTTTCCAGAAGGTTTTTGATTTACTTTTCCCAGATCCATCAGAGTAATCACTATCTCAGCAACCTATGCAGGCTCACAAACTGTATGTAATAAATAATGGGTTGAAAGTCAGAATTACTCTCTGATCCATGGGCTGCACAATGGATGTTGCGTTAGCCAGCACGAAAACAGCATTACTTTCCTTGTACATCTCCCTCAGAGCTCTTGAGCAACTAAATCATTGTCAGTGGGCAGTAATATGGTGAAAGGAAGGAATCTTTTTTTCTGAGCAGTAGGTCTCAACAGTGGGCTTAAAATATTCAGCAAAGCATATTGTAAACAGATTGCTTTCATCAGGTTTTATTCTATTTACAGAAAATACACAGAGTAGATTTAGTAACATTTTTAAGAGTGCTAGAATTTTTGGAATGATAAATTATCATTGGATTCAACTTTAACAGCTACATTAGCTCCTAACAAGAGAGTCAACCTGTCCTTTGAAGCCAGGCATTGAATTCTCCTTTATAGCTTTGAAAGTCATAGATGGCATCTTGTTCCAATAAAAGGCTATTTTATATACATTAAAAGTATGTTATTTAGTGTAGCCACCTTCAGCAATTACCTTAGTTATGTCAACTGAATAACCTTTGTTTTTAAGGACATGTTGAGCTTCTGAATAACCACTGCAGCTTCTATATCAGCACTTACTGCTTTCCTTAAATGTTTTAACTAACCTGCTAGCTTCAAACTTTTCTTCTGCAGTGTCCATACATCTCAGCTCTCACAGAGTTAAGGCCTCCCTCTGGAGTAGGCTTTGGCTTTCAAGGTAATGTTGTAGTTGGCTTGACCTTCTAGCCAGACCACTAAAACTTTCCCCATATCAGCAATAAGACAGTCTTGCTTTCTTATCATTCACATGTTTACTACAGTAGTACTTTTAATTTTCTTCAATAACTTTTCATTTACCTTCACAACCTCACTAACTGTTTGGTCCAAGAGGCCTTATTTTGGGCCTATCTCAGATGTCAACAAGCCTTCCTCGTTAAGCTTAATAATTTCTAGAATTTGATTTAAAATCAGATATATGTGACTCTTTCTTTCAGTTGAATACTTAGAGGCCACAGTAATATTATTAATTGGCCTAATTGTTTCTCCAGGAATGGGGAGGCCCAAGGAGAGGGAGAGAGTGAGAGAGACAGGGAGATAGGAGAATAGCAGGTGTGAAGTGTAGTCAGAACATTCACCTTTGTTAAGTTCTCCATCTCAGTCTCATATGGTGTGGCTCATGGCACCTCCAAAATTTACAGCACAGCAGTAACATTAAAAGTCACTGCACACAGATCACCATAACACATTTAATAATGATGAAAGAAATGTAAAATACTGAGAGAGTTACCAAAATATGATGCACACACACGAACTAGCCATAGGCTCCTGGAAAAATGGCACAGATATTCTTGCCACAGTCCTTCAATTAAAAAAAAAAATCTACAAAGTGCAACAACGTATTACATTCCTATACTAATGCAGTTAGAAAGATTAAATGTGAGACATGAATGAGAAATCTTATTACAGTTTTCATAAACAGTGCCTACTAAACAACTACTAGCAATGATTATTATCACTGTTATATTATCAGTTGATATGTCTGAATATTTTATTACTCAATTTAGCCACAACTGTGTGGAGAACATAACTGACCAACAAATGCATTTAAAGCAAAACAGAGTCCAAAAGTCATTGCTGATATCACTGTTTTCATATCAAATAAAAATATTGTCCAAAGAAAAAACAAATATGTCATCTTGCTTCTTTTAGTAAAAACCTAATCCTTAAAAATGTTATTTCAGGGTAAAGGAGTATGCTCTCATTCATTATTTAAAGAACACTGTCACAAATGTATATTGATTTTTAAGTTTTGTAATGAAATTTGCTTGATGCAGTTTTCTTCACAAATGAAATGAACATTGACCTGTCTGATTGCATATTGACAATAAAATCATCCCTAGAAACAGAAGCCTTTGTACAGCCTGACTAAGAAAGTTAGACATGATGAGTGGGCTCCTCTCTAAGCGGACAATATTAGCTCTGACCCTAACTTTAAGCTTTCCCTATTGTTTGGAAAGAGGAAGCGGGGAGATATTATTTCTCTTCTTCTTCTTCACTTTACCTCAAAATAGTTGTCCTGCTTCAATAATTTTCTTGGGAAGAAGTAGAAGGGAAAAGGACCCATGGAAGGAAAAAAGGGCATGGTAACAGCTTGCATCTATAAAACAAATAAAATGAAATATTCTCACCTGTCAGTAAAAATAACTGCCTACTTAAGAACGGAGCTGGGATACCCTTCTGATTATTCATCACCTCCCTCCTCTAAATGCAAAGTAATGAAATGCATTCCATTGCTTTGCATTTCCTCAAAAGGAAACTCTCATCTCTCAGAACTGCTGATGAAGTGATTCTCTGGTTATCTGCATGGGATACACCACCTTATCCACTCATTACAGAAGCGTATTTAACAATCTTTTGCTTCTGAAAGAAATAAATAGCCAGGTTTCTGAAAATTGTATGCATGTCACTTTGCTGGGACACATTTATGTTTCGTTCTGGGTCACTAGCATTCTTATTTGGACTCCAAGGCAGAGAAACTAAAGGACTATGTTTTTAATTGCATAAACGTATTCATTACTGAATGTCTACTTGTGCCTGTCACTGTGCCGCCCTCTTAAAAATAGGACAGACATAATTCTTGCCCTGTGTGAGCTGACAATTAAGAACTTAGATAGGTTGCATTTGAGGACCAACCTTGTTCCAGGAATATAGGTCCCCACGGTTAATGGAACTTCAAGTCAGCAATGACACTTTCCTGCATTTTCACATTATTTAACAGTCAGAAAAATATATAATAGTGATAATTAGAAACTAAAATCTTCTTCTTATTAAAATTATCTTGGATATAGCACAAAACTATCAGCATATTTAAAAATACAGTAAGTAGAATGTTACCTAATTGTATGTAGTTACATAATAATCTGATATAAATTTTTTTTTTTTTAAATACAACCTAACCCCAGTGAGAATGGCCCACATCACAAAGTCTCAAAGCTGCGGATGCTGACATAGATGTGGAGAGAAGGGAACACTTTTACATGGCTGGGGGGACTGTAAACTAATACAACCTTCTTTTTGGAAGGAAGTATGGAGAATCCTCAAAGAACTCAAACTTATCCTCCCATTTGATCCTGCAATCCCATTACAAGGCATCTACCCAGAAGGAAAAAAATCCTTTTACCATAAGGACACCTGCACTAGGTTATTTACCGCAGCTCAATTTACAATCACCAAAATGTGGAAACAGCCTAAAATGCCACCAACCCAGGAACGGATTAACAAGCTGTGGTATATGTATACCATGGAATACTATTCAGCCACTAAAAAAGATGGAGACTATACATATTTTGTTCTGACTTGGATGGAGATGGAACAAATTCTGCTTAGTAAAGCATCACAAGAATGGAGAAGCAAGAATCCCATGTACTCAATTTTGATATGAGGACAATTGTTGACCTAGTACATGGTGGAGGTTGGGAGAATGGGGGAGCAGAGAGGGAAGGAGGGAGGGGGGAGGGGTCACAGTGTTTGGCACAACCTCTTGAGGGAGGAACACATTTATAAGAGGGTCTTTGCTTGACAAATGCATTTGTGTAACCTGGATCTTTGTACCCTCAGTGAATCCCCAACAATTAAAAAAAAATTAAAATGCAGTAAGTAGGTTGAAAAGCTATTTTAAAACCAACAGTATATTAAAAAGCAATACAAAAAACCTTGCTAGACAAGTCACTTTAGCATAAACATTTTTCACCAAAAATGACCCCAAAATTCATGATTTGAAAAAAGTAACTATTAAGCAAAACCTAAGTACATCACAATCCAGATCTACCGACTATAAATACATATAAATAAATAATTAAATATAAATGAAATAGTAAACTTCAGTGTGTTCCAAAGTAAACCACTTTCTCAGGATTTTATCTAGACAATTAAGACACATTCATATGTTATTAGAACCCGAAATCCTGCCCCAGCTCTGCTTTCTCAATTAACTACTCAATAAGTTACTACTTTAAACTCAAATGGTTCTTGGTTCTTCAGGAGCTGACACGCTGAAATTCCCCTGGTGAAGTAGACTTGATCTCACACAGTGCTTTGCTTTGAGAATTCGAAACAAAAAAAATTAACACAGGAGCATTTCTCCTTTGGGCCCAGGAGGAAAATGGTTTAAAAGTAATTGGTTTTTTTTTCTTCGTTTCAAATTAATTATATAAACATCATGTTTATGAATTTAAGGCTTGGGTACAGTTTAAAGTCATCCAGAAGTTATATTTTGTTTACCAATAAAACAAGCAGAAAGACAAAAAAGTGCAGAGCTCCACGAAGGAGCTGTGGACAAATTCTACAAAATTGCAAAAAAGACAAAACAGTTGAATTGGCTATTTTGGGGATCAAAAGAGAAGCTTATATTATTTTTCGGTGCAGTTGCATATAATTTTATTAAATGTGTATAATAACATCAAAGGCATTAATTCATTGTTAAAAGTGGAAGGCACTTTTAACAATGCAAGTATGAGAATAATTTAAAAGATGTATGCAATTGTGCTGAGTAATGAATATGTCAAGAAATATGAATTTTACTGAACCTATTTATTAAAGTGCATACATCGAAGATCTTAAAAGTTAAACACCACGCGGCATTTCCAAGTAATCACAAGTGCTCCATATGGAGTGTGACAATGAATAAATACAAAACCCTCAAATACAAATTATATATGTTACTATCAAGTTGAGTAATTTAAATATTACAGCTGTTTATTATATTTGCATGATGAACTATTGAATATATAGTTTTAAAACACTCTGGGAGGCCAAGACAGGAGGATCACTTGAGCTCAGAAGCTCAAGACCAGCCTGAGTAAGAGCAAGACTCTGTCTTTATTAAATAGAAATTAAAATTAGCTGGGCATCATGGTGGGCTCCTGTAGTCCTAGCTAATTGAGGCAGGAGGATTGTTTGAATTTAGAGTTTGAGGTTGCTGTGAGATAGGCTGAGGCCACAGCACTCTAGCCTAGGTCAACAGAGTGAGACTCTGTCCCCCCCCGAAAAAAAAAAGTAATACTTAATATATACAGATAATATCTGTTATCTTGTATAAGGTATCCTGTAACTCTTGTAATTGCAGAAGTCAAACCTAACTTAATTATTACATATAGGGTATATGTATACACAATGTGTGTGTGTGTGTGTGTGTGTGTGTGTGTGAAGCTATGAGAGAAAGAGGGAAGAAATTTAGAGTAAGCAACTTTGAGCCTATGATTAGAACATAGGTGTTAGTTATTTTTATCCACTACAAGGGGCTATACCCAATATCTTACTTGTTGGCTTCTACCAAAGGGAGTAGTGTGGATGTGACATTGACAATGACAGGGCCACATCTTCCGTGAGGTGGGGGATCAGAAAGTCAGTGGACCTGGGTATGTTCTGGATGCTCTTCTTCTCTAGTGTCTGAACCCACTGCATAGGTTGAAGGGTAGTCCATTCAGGAGGAGGCCAAACTAGGGCAGGGTTAGAACAGTTACCTCAGGGCAAAGAGAGCCTTCCACATGGTGCAGCATATTCCCCTGCCATTCTAGGCAGCCAACGACACAGTTGGACCGGAGGGGCTCTACTTTGCTTTCTTTTCTCTTTTGTAGCACATTTGTTTCTCTCAGAAATATGATAGGAATGAGAGATACCTGGGACAAGCAGAATCTGGATATTATTCACGTGCATAGCTATCCTACTAACATACTAATCACACCCATTTCTCATTGTCTAACTGTAAAACCCAGCACGTTTATCTCGTAAACTGGGGGCATCGGTAGAATGGCCGGTAATGATACGTATTCTCTCTAGAACGTAAGAGCCAATTGTCCCCAATCATTTAGTACCAATCTTCACATCGTAAAAGTTGACATACACTTAGAGAAATATGCATCTGTATAAATTTTTAATATTAAATTGTGATTGCTGCAAAAATGTATCACCATTCTCCGATTAAACAAGCACCTAAGAAAATTGGGAATGAGCCCTAGTGAAAGTCCAAATTTTACTGTTATGCAGCTATGCGACCCTGAGTCAATTACTAAGCTTCTCTGAACCTTAAATTTCTATAGTCTACAAATCAAAGGGAATCAATTCTCAGTGATACACAAACCCTGGCTGTAAAAGAATCCATCACTGTGAGACTTGGGGAACACCCTGACTCAGTAATTAAGTCTTGCATAGGGTTCTAACGCTCTCATTAAGTTTCAAATCTACTTAGCAAATTGACTCTTTCTGCTTTAACATTCCACATTCCTTTATCTTAGGGAAAACTCAAGGTAAAGGACTTGCCCCAAGGCTACACAGGTAGTTAGTAGTGAAGCTGAAATTAGAACAAATGCTTCCATCTTCCACCCCCATGATTCTCCCAGGAAAAGCGTATGCAATTACACATTTAGGTGATTATCCTGCTACTTTAATAAGAACTGGGAGACTTAAAGTTAGGGAGCCTTGAAAATACACTATTTTGCTCCAACCAGAAAATGTCTCTGAATCTCTACCTATCCTTCAAAATGAAGAATTGCTTAATGGTTACTAAAGCTAGAGGAAGAAACGGCCACTCCCGGGCATGCAGGTGTGAGTGGGGGGAGGAGCAGTCAGATTTCCTTCAAAAAGAAAAGAAAAATACCTATAGCAAGTCTTGTTCTCACAAGTAAATCCGCTGTAGGAGTTCAGAGCTGTGTTCTTCTGGTTGGAAATACTAAAAATAGGCTCTCCTGTAAGATCTAAGCCATTTTAATATATGTTATTTTATATATGGTAGGGGGTAGACAAGAGTAGGAAGGATTAAGAAAGGAAGATAAGGAAGATTTTATAAAAGAATCAAATCATGCATTATGTCAGTTTTTGCATATTATCATAACTGTGTCGCTCTGTCTACTTGATAGAGTCTATCATGTCATGTGTAGAGCAGGGATAAAAGTCGGAAATTTTTAAGTGGTAAAGACAAAAAAAGAAAAAAGTTCTTCTTTTTCTTTTCTTTCTTTCTTTCCTTTTTCCCCAGCAGCACGTGCCAGCTGAAGGATTCTCAAGGCTCTGTATTCAGAGGTCACCTCCTAGCCCTTCATTCTTGGGTACTTTTAGCTGCCTGCTGGACCTGACCATCCATCACGCACTTTTAAGTGAGCAGTTCTTCTGAAAAGACTGGTTTCACGACTGGTTATTTTTAGCAACACTTTGACAAATGTTTAAATAGTCAATGACTGGAGGAAGAAAATAACCTGGATGTTATTAGCATCTTTGCTAATTCTCTGTATTTTCAGTTCTGCATTTTGAATTCTCCTCTTGTTTATTTGAACTGTTGATTAAGTGATTCTTTGCCAGCTAATGAATGCATTCACCCAGCCATTGATTACTTCAAATGACTGCCTTGAATATTTACTGCTGGTTAAATATTTTAAACTTCTACCAACAGAATCTTGTACCCAATTAAGAACTTACTTACGGAAGCAGTTTTTTTGTTTGTTTGTTTTAATCTCTCATTGTAGGAAGTATTTTTGAACCTAATTCCAGGTAAGGCTTGTTTCCCTCATTTTGAGGTACGAGCTATAACTTCCTAAAGAGCAGGTGCTTTGTCCTGTGGGAGGTTGCTAAGAAGAGCTTGGTGCAGAGTACAGTGTGGGGTGCGTGGTGGGCGTTCAGTCCTGGAGGAGGGTGGAGAATGGTGACTCTCTCTCCCACTCCTTTAATTAGTTCCCTTGGCATTTGTCAGGGGAAAAAAAGGTGCCACAATCCCCCTAAAATCTCAAGTTCTCCCACTCACTACTTTCTCTCTTTTTTTTTTTTTTTGAGACAGAGCCTCAAGCTATCCCCCCGGGTAGAGTGCCGTGGCATCACAGCTCATAGCAACCTCCAACTCCTGGGCTCAAGTGAGTCTCCTGCCTCAGCCTCCCAAGTAGCTGGGACCACAGGCGTCCGCCACAACACCCGGGCTTTTTTTGTTGTTGCATCCGTCATTGTTGTTTGGTGGGCCCAGGCTGGATTCAAACCCACCACCTTAGGTGTATGTGGCTGGCGCATTAGCCACTTGAGCCACAGGCACCGAGCCTACTTTCTCTTAAAAAATAAAGCTTTCCTTTAAAACTCATTCCTAGTGAATTTTATAGCCAGTCTTTCTACAATACAATTTAAAATTATGGCAGGAGTAGAGTAAGAAGAAATCTTGAAGCAAAAATTTTCAATTCTTCTCTGCCTCTGGAATGGTGATAATGGGCCCATTCCTCCAGAGAATCGCATTCAAAATGCACCACGTTCATTCAGGACTAGGAGAGAAAAGATTCTTTGGATTATTCAACCGCAAGAATTTATTTTCTTACCCTGACAGACATTGGGGCATCAATAACACGCTGTCTCTGTAGAACATTTAAACTTCCATCCTGGTTTATATATATTATTTCAGCTGGTCCCTCAAAGCCACACAGTGAGGTAATATTTCAGGGTTTCTCAACCTTGGCACTATTGACCTTTGACGGCACATAATTCTTTGTTGAGGGGGCTGCCCTGCGCCTTGTAGGATGTTCAGCATCACTCCTGGTCTTTGCTGATTAGGGGCTAGTAACCACCCCCCCCTTCCCGTCCGGGGCAACTCAAACTTCCTGCAGATACTACCAAAAGTCCAGAAGGGGAGAAGGGAGTGACAAAATCGCTTCCGATACCCTGATTTTATGAGGGGCCTGTCACTGGAAATACTTACATGACTTACCCAAGTTTACCAAGACTTTGATTTTGCTCTTCACTTAACCTCTGCAAACCATCAGTAAATGTTCAGCTCCACCTCAAACAGGTCCCCAAATCTATCCAGCCACTAATTGCCACCTCTACCATAGCCACTTAGAACAATCGATCACTTCTTGCTTGGACTCGTGCAGTAACTTCCTATCTAGGATCCCTACTACATCTATTTCCCCCTTAAATCCTTTTTCTACATAGCACACGGGTAATATTTTTAAAGCACACTTCACTGAACCCTAACACTGTGTAGCTTAATGCCTCCAATGATGTCCCAGTGCATTAAGAATAAAATGCAAGGGTGGTGCCTGTGGCTCAAAGGGTAGGGCACCAGTCCCATATGCTGGAGGTGGCAGGTTCAAACCCAGCCCTGGCCCAAAACTGCAAAAATAAATAAATAAATAAAGAAATAAATAAATAAATAGAATAAAATGCAAACTACACATCTTGTTTATGTCCCTGGTATCTCCCCCAACACACTGTTCATGATGACCTTTACATTCTTAGAATATGACAAATTCACTGCCACCTTGAAGTTTCTGCATAAGCTAACCCTCTGCCATGACCATGAATGCCTTTTCTCTAACCTCCATGCTTCAGAACTCAGCTAAAAAAACTACCTAATTGGAAGGAGCAACTTACACATTTCCTACTTTAATTCTCTGCATGCCATTTATTAAATGTTTGTCTTGATTATACATAAGCTATGTTATTTATTGCCTTTCTTCTCCATAGAATACAAACTCCAGGAAAGCAGAAATGCCTTGTCTATATGTTGACTATTTTGTACATCCCAGTATTTCCCAGCATCTGGAACCGTTTGGTACTCACTAGGTACTCAATGAACACATGTGAAATAAAAGTATTGAATAATGACTAGTAAGTCGGGGAATCAAAACCAGATTCTAGATGACAATTTCCATTATCCTATCAAAAACCAAATAATTTCAAAGTTATCAGCACATAAAAATGTAAATAGCAGAAATATGATAGGGACAGGGGATAGGAGATGAGTCTGGTGGGATCTCTGCACTGGAAAAGTTCAAAATGTAAGGGAGAGTGATACACACACATAGTAATGTTTTTACAAAGCACATGTGGCTGGGCACAGTGGTTTACTCCTGTAATTCCAGCACTTTAAGAGGCCAAAGTGGGAGGATCATTGGAACCCAGGAGTTCAAGATCAGACTGGACAACATAGTGAGACCCAGGATCTACAAAAAATAAAAATAAATTAGCTGAGTATGGTGGAATGAACCTGTAGTTCTAACAACTCTGAAGGCTGAGGAAGGACAATCACTTGAGCCTAGGAATTGGAGGTTGCAGTGAGCTGTGATCATGCCATTACATTTCAGCCTAGGGGACAGATTGAAACCACTATCTCTAAAAAATATTTAAAAAAAAAAACCAACTCAAAAATGAAATGAAGATATGAGAAATGTCAAAATAGTGGTATGGGCATGAAATAGTGGGGGAGAGGGAAGCAAAGTGTGGAGTCCAACCAACCTTCACTCAGGAGATTAGCTAAAGCTGAATCCTAAAGAAAGCACAGGTCAATGTATATCAGCAAACCACAGGATGTCACCACTTTGGCCGTCAGGAGGTCTGGATTAATAATGCCAAGTGAGGGGGAATGCCTAGCTAGAGACCATGAGCTAATGACACTGCTGTCATATCTGCTGTTAGTATTCTGACATCTCTTGGCCACGGGCTGCGTGACCTAGAGAGACACTCCTTCCTTGCCTGAGTGAAATGGTGATTCAGCTTCCCCAGTCATTTCTCTGTGTGCTCGCTCAGAACAAAAGCTGTCATCTGTGCTGAATGTCACCGGTGTGGCCCTCCATGAGGATGTTGCAACAGCCCCTGAATGCGATGAGAACATAAAACTAGTCTCTTTTGTGATCAGCATAATTTAAGAACTTGGGATCTGTGACAATAAGGACTAAAATGATAAGAGCTGGTTTTCAAATAAAGTGTAATGGGAAGCCTGAAAAAGGAATAGCTTGAAAATGAAACTCAAAATGAAGCAAATTAAGTCTCAAGTAAATTCTAAGCAAGTCCTTGATGATTGTAGGGCTTGAAGGGAGGAGGAAGAATTATTTTATTTCTTTGTATTATATTTTTCTTCCTGACTGATTCCAGGCCAATTCAGAGCTCCAAAGTTATTTATAAATTTGGATATTTGAGAATGAAAATTTTCTTGAATCTTAATGACAATAACCATTTCGTGATCCTGATATGATGTTTCCCTGTGTGATTTCACTACCATAAGTTAAATTACCATGGATTTAGTAAAAAATCATGATACAAATACTTTCACAGTCTGCATGACGTACCAACTTTTTAAAACAGCATAATAAAAACTTGAAAGCTGACACCAGTTTGCATTCTATGTGTAATTCTGTTTAAACATTAAAACTTCTCATCATCCAGAGGCACTACATTTTTCTGCTGATATGGAAAGATATATACTTCAAACAAAAATAAAATTGAGAGAAATCAAGTTAATAGGAAAAGCCTAAAATTTCCAAAGCTAAAAAGAGATTAGGAAGACAAATACATTTTCCTCCTCGCATGACAGTGTTACGGATTTGTGGTTCAATATGAATTTGTCACTAATCCAGAACCCCACATAGTGAAACTGAAATGTCTGTCATTCCTCTCCGGAGAATTCCACATTACAAAAAAAATCCTCTAGTTAAAAAAGTATGTGTCATTTCATAAACATATGCAAGTATTATGTACCCCAAACAATTTAAAATAACTTTTTTAAAAAGTGTGTATCTATCAGCTTTCTTTTCACAAGACTAATATTCTTTATTTATAAGAGGGCTAAAAGAACAGAAAATATACACCAGAAAACCCTGAATTCAAATCTAGATCTGAGTATTGATGAGCTACATTAACATGGGACACTAGCAAAACCTATGAGTCTTTCATCTTATCATTTACAAAGTGAAGAAATCAACTCTTACCCCAAAGGATTATTTTGAGGATTATCAGAAATGTAGTACATTAAGGTACAGAACCACAATCCTGGCACATAATATGCATTTAATAAATGTTACATTCAGAATAATTCAGGCATATTCTTTCCTGCTTCTTTTCTCATAAATATATAATAATTCAATCTAGTAAACCAAGAAGGAATGAAAAGGAAATTACAGTCTTCATCATTTAAAAATAGTCATAACCCTCCACCTCGTACCCAGCTGAATCCAGGTACACAGAACATCCCTTGTTTAGAAAGAGCCACAGAGGCCCCAGGGGAACAGTGTGAAGAGGAGACACTAGCAAGTGATGCTAAAATGTGAAAGTTCCTTAAAGGTTGCTGTAACATGGGGAAAACCCGGGCCTCAGTTTGCTGATGAATAGGTCTGAGTCCAAGCATCTTCCACAGGATAGGAAGGAATCACTGCTCAGCAAACAGAGAAAACAGAATTGATTCATGGGTAGCACACCCTCGTCAACTAAGCTGAGAGCATCCCAGGGAGATACCTTTCCTTTATCCCCGTATCCCTGGCACATGGTAAGCACTAGTATATCTTGAATGACAAGTGAATGGTACCAAAAAAAAAAAAAAAGAAAAAGAAGAAATCAGAGGTCAAATGACCATCACTGTAGTAGATGCTTAATAAATACTTTCTGTATTGAACATATAAATGAAATGATGAACAAATGATGGAATTACTGAAGCAATGAATAAATGAACAAAGCTTCCATGGAGCCCACCAGCCAAACCATGAATAAAACAAATACATTCTCAGAATATCCTGTCGGTGAAAAAATGCAAAGTCCATGATAGGAGCTGAGATTTATGGTAGTGTTTACAGGAAAGCAAGAATATCAAGTGGCCATGTCACAAAACACTCTGCCACCAATTTTATTCTTTCCACTCACAGTCTTTCACATCTCAGACCAGTTCTTTCCATGAGAGCCAGCGTACCTAAAAATAACCAAGAACTGTCGATCCCAGGGCATAACTAAGAGATGACATTTATATGATATCTCTGTATACATTAGAGTCTTAAGAGGTTTGATCAAACATAAGTACTACTAATCACAGGGTCTGCAGAAGCCACGTTATTCCCATGCCATCTCCAGATTTTTGGGTGAAGTTTACTCAAAACAAATGTGAGTTCTTACAAATACATGTGAGGACTTCGGCTTCTTCCATAACTTGGCTATTACAAATTGAGCTGCAATGAATAATCTGGAGCAAGTATCTTTTTTGCAAAGTGATTTTTGGTCTTTTGGATATACTCCTAATAGGGGTACTGCAGGTTCCAATGGCAGTTCAATTTCTAGATCCCTGAGTGTTCGACCCATGAACGGATTAATAAATTGTGGTATATGTATACCATGGAATACTATGCAGCCTTAAAAAGATGAAGCCTTTACCTCTTTTATGTTTACATGGAGGGATCTGGAACATATTCTCCTGAGTAAAATGTCTTAAGAATGGAGGGAAAAGTATCCAATGTACTCAGTACTTCTATGAAACCTACTTATATTTACTCACACTGTCTTATGAAAGATAGAACACAACTATAGCCCAGGATGAAGGAGAGAAATGGACTGGGAAGGGAGGGGAGGGAGGAGGTTTAACAGAATGAGGGTAAAAGGCAGGACCACACCTATGGAGCATATTGCAAGGGTACAAGTCAAATCTGTGAAGTGTAGAACATAGGTGTTTTGGCACAATAATCAAGTAAATGAGGTGAAAGCTATGTTGATTGGTTTAATGTAACCACGTTAGATTGTATAAAAAAAATCAGCACCCACATATGCATGAATATATTCATGATCTATGTGTATTTGACTTAATCAAATTAAAATATATAGAGGACTTACTAAAAGCGTGGCAACACATTAAGGTAATGGACACAGCTGACTTCTTTTATTTCCTGCCAATTAGAGTAGTGGTCCCCAACATTTTTGGCACCAGGGACTGTTTAATGGAAGAAAGATTTTCCACAGACCAGGAAGGGACGAGGGAGGGCTGGTTTCAGGATGATTTAAGCACATTCCGTCTCCACCTCGGACCATCAGGCATCAGATTCTCGTAAGGACCGTGGTGCAACCTGGATTCCTCCCACCCGGGCAGTTTAAAGCAGGGTTCCTGCTCCTATGAGCATTGGCTGCAGCTGCTTTTCCGACAGGAGGTGGAGCTCAGGCTGTGATGTGAGCAAGTGGAGCAGCTGCAAACAAAACCTGAGGCTTCACTGGCTCACTGGCCGCTCACCTCTGGCTGTGCAGCCCGACTCCTAACAGGCCACGGAGGAATACTGGTCTGTGGCCCGGAGGTTGGGGACCCGAGAATTAGAGAACAAGTCTTCAAGAATGTTATTTTATATTCCAGGCTATTGCAAGCCAAAGTAGGCAACTGTTTCTATAAGCAATCTTAAAATATTGTGAAACCAACCACTCTTATTTTTTTGTCTGGTTTTGTTTTGAAAAGTATCCTGCTCTATTGCCTGGCTGAATTATAGTGGTATGATCATAGCTCACTGCCATCTCAAACTCCTGGGCTCAAGCATTTCTCCTACCTCAGCTTCCCAAGTGGTTAACTACACACGCATCCAAGCCCAGCTACCTTTTATTTTTTTTAAGAGACAGGGTCTTGCTAGGATGAGCAGGCTGGTCTTAAACTCCAGTTTCAAGACATCCTCCCACTTCAGTGTCCCAAAGCACTGAGATTATAGGCATGGGCCACTGTGCCTGGCCTCGCTCTTGTTTATAAAGTCAACTTCCATGAGTTGGACAGCCGTAGGATTCTCTGAGTGACACCTGTCAGTGGTGAGCTTATCCAGTATCACGGATCCACAGATGTGCTACACATACAAAGGTATCAGTTCTTTCCTTTCCTGCATAGGTAACCAATTCTTAGAAACTAAGATGCTAATTTTCCTCCCATATTTTTTTCTTATTGGCTATATATAGCATTCTGTATCGCACTGGAAGAACAGCTATTTCTAAATATTATGGAAAACAGTATGGGGATTTCTAAAAAAAAATAATAATAATAACAACTAAAACTAGAGCTACAATGTGACCCAGCAATCCCACTGCTGGGCTTCCATCCAAAGGACCTGGAATTGATACAGCAAAGGAGTTTCTGCATGTCCATGTTCATGGCAGGATTTGTTACCATAGAGAAGATATGGTCTCAAACTAAGTCTCCACCAACAGACAAACAGATAAAGAAAATGGGGTCTATGTGCACAGTGGAATACTATTCAGCCTTGAAAAAGGGAGAAACCCTGCCCTCTGCAACCACATGTATACATCTGGGACATTATGCTAAGTGAGATAAGCCAGACACAGAATGACAAACAGTCACATGGAATCTGAAGTAGAGCATATTTGAGTAAGAAGTGGGAAGGAAAAGTGTGAAAAGTAGAAAGTGTGAAACTGGGTCATACCTTCTTGAGTAACCATCTCTAGCTGACTAAGCAGGGCAGCAAACTACCACATCTTAGTTCTCAGAGCTGAACAACACATTTCCCAATGTCTTTTTAAAACGTTTTATTACATATCTGTATATTAATAGCAAGAAAATTTCAAATTCAACATATGAGAAACTTTCTTTTATCCTTTAGTAAATCATAATCGTGTGCACTAATGCATTTGTGAGGTACAGTGTGCTGATCTGATATACAATGTGGAATGCTTACAACAAACTGATTAGCACAACCATCTCCTCGCTTACTTATTTGTTGTGGTAAGGAATTCATACTCTGGCTCGGCGCCTTGTGGCTCAATCGGCTAAGGCACCAGCCACGTACACCTAAGGTGGCGGGTTCAAATCCCTAGCCTGGGCCTGCCAAACAACAATGATGGCTGCAACCAAAAATGGCCGGGCGTTGTGGCGGGCCCCTGTGGTCCCAGCTACTTGGGAGGCGGAGGCAGGAGACTCGCTTGAAACCAGGAGTTGGAGGTTGCTATGAGCTGTGATGCCATGGCACTCTACCCAGGGGGATAGCTTGAGGCTCTGTCTCCAAAAAAAAAGACATTCGTACTCTATTCTTAATAGCGTAAAAATGTATCTTGCATCATGCACATTGAGTTAGGTCCCCTCAAATGCTCTCCCTCTTCCTGGCCTCCCTCTTCCTTCCCCTCTCCTTCCCTCCTACTTTCTGGACCATATTTATGCTTTACTATTCCTATGAATGTGTAGGGGATTATATACTGATTTCATAGTAGTATTGAATACATCGGATACTTTCCCCCCCATTCCTGGGATACTTTACTAAGAAGAATATGTTCCAGCTCCATCCAGGTAAACATAAAAGATGTGAAGTCTCCATCTTTTTATGACTGCATAGTATTCCACGGTGTATATATACACCAAAATTTGTTAATCCATTCATGGCTCGATGGGCACCTGGGCTGCTTCTATGACTTGGCAATTATAAATTGGGTGTTAAAAATTCTGGTGCAAATGTCTTTCTTATAAAATGATTTTTGATCATCTGGGTAAATACCCAGTAGGGGGATTGCAGGATCAAACAACAAGTCCACTTTTAAATGCATAAATACAATATATCACGTAAATAAAATTAAAAAAAAGATCACATGATTCTCTCAATTGATGCAAAAAAAGCTTTTCATAATATTCAGCCCCCTTCCATGGTCAGAACACTCGAGAAAATGGGTTTAGAAGGGTCATTTCTGAAACTGATAGTGGCCATAGCAAACCCATAGCCAATACCATACTGAATGGAGTAAAATTGAAAACTTTTCCACTCAGATCTTGAACTGATTGGCAAACCCACAGTCAATTATCATCCTGAATGGAATAAAACTGAAAACCTTTCCACTCAGATCTTGAACTAGGCAAGGATGCCCATTGTCTCTACAGATATTCAAAATAGTAAAGGAGTCTAGCCATCACCATCAGGCAAGAGTATTCAAATAGAGTCAGAAGACCTCAAACTCTCACTCTTTGCTGATGACATGATCCTATACCTGGAAAACCCCAGGGATTCAACTACAAAACTCTTAGAAGTGACCAAGGAATACAGCAGCATCTCAGGATACAAAATTAATACTTACAAATCAGTAGCCTTTGTATTTGCCCACAGTAGTCAAGCTGAAAATATAGTCAAGGGGTCTATTCCTTTTTGCAGTGGTCCCAAAGAAGATGAACTATCTGGGAATCTATCTAACAAAGGACATGAAAGATCTCTATAAAGAGAATTATGAAATGCTGAGAAAACAAACTGATGAAGATGTGAACAAATAGAGATGCTCATGGCTGGGAAGAATCAACATTGTTAAAATGTCTGTGAACAACTTTCTAAGGCACACAGCTGGTGTCTAAGCAATAGCCATTATCTTTTTCTTACCTGGAGAAAGATGTATGAGTTTCATTTATTTAGATGTTTGCCTATTTCTTCACAAACCTGAGGATGTGACTAAGGGTTAAATCCAAATTAGCATAAACCAGGGTTCCTGTAAAGCAAAGCTGGCTATCTGTTCTATTGGAACACAGTTTTAGTGGCACAAAGCCACCCTGTCTTTTATATATAGTCTCCAGTCACTCGTGTGCTGCTACACTGACAACACTGAGGAACTGCAACAGACACTGTATTGTCTGCAAATATAGCGTCTAAAGTACTTTCCCTCTGGCCCTTTACAGAAAAAAACTTGCCAATCCCTGGTATAAACCAACCCCAACCACCCCCTTCCATGTAAGAGTGACAGTTTGAGTAAAAATATACTACACAATCCTAGTAAGATGTATACATATGAAACATCTAGGAAGAGGTATGGAAAAGGCCACTTGCTGACCAAGAGAAACACACTGAAAGAAATAACTCCTCTTCTTCATGTTGGTGTTGATTTGTATCTGCATATGGTGGCCAAAATTTGGGCAGTCCAGGGTTTTGTTTTTTTTTTGCTTGTTTGTTTTTGTTTGTTTTATTAACAACAGTTAAAAAAAAAAACAACAACAACTGAAGACGTCTAGTGAAAATAAAACACTTGCTTCCTTGATGAAGTTGCAGTTGTCTGCTTAGGCTTCTCTTTACGTAAAATAACAAAGCTACTCTTTTTTAAGCCTAGTGCGTCAGGGTTTTTTTGACATGTAGCGAGAAGCTTCCTACAATAGTATTCCCGTTTCATGGAATTCAAACTAAGAAATGACTGGCCAGGGAAACATACAGAAATAGATGCTGGGTAGCCATTAATAACACTAAGGAAGTAACTCCTTGCAATGACATTTACTTTTTATAATAATGCATAACTATAATAGAACAGCCACACAACTCTCTATACAATGTAGGAAGAATTCTGTATCTATTTCAGTTTTAAAAGTTGTACTCTAAGATGTGATACTTGCCAATAATCCATGATTACAAAATAGTTACTCATATAGTTATATATATATTTTTAAACAAAATGGCATTTTCCCCACAGGTAACTAAGGAAGGAAGAGATTACTAAATTACCTTTACTTAAAAATTTTTTCTACCAATGCTCGTAGTCTGATTTAAGATAATCCCACTTGAAGTGACATTCATTCAATAGATATTTACTAAGCACCTGCTATAACCTAGGACTTGAGATACAGCAGAAGACAACACAAATAGACCCTTGTTCTTGAGGACTGTATGTTATAGTCAGGGCAGTTAGATGATAATACAAAACAGTAAGTAAGGTAAGCAGTATGACAGAAAAAAACATAGGATGATAAAGAGGATTGGAATCTGGGTAGATTCAATGGGATAAAATTTGAGCAAAGACGTGATGGGATCAAAGGAGTAAAGAAGTGAATCAGGCATTAAGAAGATACAAAGAAAATAAAAGGTAAACACAAGTTCAATCCTAGCATGTTCAAGGCTATTTTGGTTAGAGCAGAGAGAGAAAAAAACTAGTGAAAGAGGGTGGCTCCTCACTGTGGCTCAGTGAGAGTAGGGTGTTGGCCCCATATACCAAGGGTGGCAGGTTCAAACCCAGCCCCGGCCTCAATGCACAAAAAAATAGTAAGGCATTGTGATGGGCACCTGTAGCTGCAGCTACTCAGGAGGCTGAGGCAAGAGAATCACTTAAGCCCAAGAGCTGGAGGTTGCTCTGAGCTGTGATGGCATAGCACTCTACCAAGGGCGACAGAGTGAAAATCTGTCTCTTAAAAAAAAAAAATAGTGGAAGAGGAAATTATAGGTCCACATCAAGCAAAAGGCTATAAGTCATTAAAGGCATTAGCTTATACTCAGAATAACGTGGAGGGACAGGTCCACTGCAGGACTGCTTCAGAGAGGCACAATGGTTTGACATGCAATTTACATGGGGGACACTATGCTGAGATAAAACTATAATGATTGGGCAATGAAGAACTATCAACTCAGGGAGAGCTAGTCAAAGATATTACAGTAGTGTAAGAGAGATGAGGTCAAAGTGAATGCGATCAAGGCTGCCATTTCTGAGAGTATATGGGCATCTATGTGTGTGCATACATGGGACATTACGAAAGTTTTGAGACAGGTAAAAATCAAAGAATGTAAAATCCACACAAAAGGAAACAAATGAAGCTCTCCAGGAACACCGATGAGCCTAGCAAGATGAAACTTGCACAGGTGTATCAGAAATGACTCTGTTGATCCTGTTTCTTGGAAGTGAAAGCATGGACTGTAACATTCTATCTCAAAACTTTCATAGTGACCCATGTATCTGTTTCGTTTTTCATCTTTTTATGTTCTAGAAATTCCAAACAGTAATTTCAAATATTTGGCCAGGCAGGATGGCTCACACCCGTAATCTTCACCTTGTATGTGGCCAAGGCGAAGGCCAAAAGTTCAAGATCAGGCTGATTAACGTCCTGTCTCTACAAATATCTTCCAGTAATCTTCCAAAATTTTGAAACTGAAAGTTGCAAGAAAAATAAGGAGCACGTCTAAACCTTTTGTCTAGTCTCACCTACTGTATTTGTTTCTAGAAGTACCATAAACTGGGTACTTAAACCTCCCAGTTTCAGAGGCTGGAATTCTGATCAAGGTGTCAGCAGGGCCCTGTTCCCCCTGAAACCCGCAGTGGGATCCTTCCTCGCCTCTTCCAACCCTCTGACAGTTGCAATCTTTGGCACTTCTTGGCTTGTGGACGTGTAACTCTAATCTCTGCCTCTATTTTCACAAGTCATTCTCCCTGCACTTCTGCCTTCCACGCCCCTCTTCTTTGTAAGGATGCCAATCACACAGCATGATGGGCCCACCCTACTCCAACATGACCCCAACAAAAATAGTTACACATGCAACCACCCTATTTTCCAAATAAACTCACATGGTAGGAATTAGGATTTCAACACATCTTTTCAGGGTGGTAGGGTGGGACACAATCATTAACCCTAACACCTCATTATAACACTTTGTTCAATTTGCTATATATATCATTCTTTCCCCTAAACATCTGGGACAGACATCATGGATGCTATATCTAGATATTTCAGTATTTCCTTAAAAAGGGAACATTTTCTTATATACCCATAGTATAGTTACTAACTTTATTGAACTGGTTAAGACAATCATGAGCTGCTAAATGATGGAAATACATTTTGAGAAATGTGTCATTAAGTGATTTAATCAGTATCTGAACATCACAGAGTGTACTGAGACAACCCTAGGCAGTATTTACTACTAAACGTGGAGGCTCTTGCTTCGAGACTGTCAACCGGTACAGAATGTTACTCTCCTGAATAGTATGGGCAATGGAACACAGTGGCAAGTATAAACATAGCTAAACACAGAAAACCTACATAAAAATATGATATTATACCCTGATGTGACCACAGTTGTGTGTGTGGGTATCGACTGGAATGACATTATGTAGCGCATGGCTATATTCATATCCATGTAGAACTGTTGTCTAACCTGCCAGTTGCATTCCAGCATTGCTAATTCCCTCAGTGATATCCTCTTATACCACGGTATCTCTCCCACTTCAAGCTCCAGTCTCTGTCCAGATGCTGAATTGAGTTAGCACATCTCTTCAGTAGTCCGTAATCAGTAAAAATTCCCATCCTTTCTTCTTCCTTTGTGATATTGGTATTTTTTGAAAGAATAAAGTCAATGCGGCATTTTTATAGTCTCTTCCATCACCTTGATACTCTCTTTCTGTAGTTTTTGTTCTTCAAATTTATAAAGGTTTTTTTTTTTTTTATAAGGGAGTATCGGGGCTTCAGGACAGTCAGGACTGTATCAGTAACAATGTGAGAGATGCTAGGATATATAGAGGGAATTTTTCAAACAGGAAAAAAAATTGCAGTGAAGGGAGAATAGATGAGAGGATGCAGTTTGAGGTCTAAGTGTTGGGGAGTTGGGGTTGGATATGGAGAAACCTGTGTTGCAGGAGAACAGGAGCAAAGAAGGAGCTGTCAACTCAGGCAAAGACTCAATATGAGGTCTGCTTGTCCTCCCATGGCTGAGACTATAGAATAACAGGGAAATGAGAAGCTGCTTGATTTCGGAAATCTGTAATCTTAATAGGGAAGCTGTAAATATTACAAGTCGGTTGTATGCCTGGATCACATGGCAAAACACACCATAGACACCACCATTACCACAAGCAAGGATAATGAATGTTTGACATTACTTAATTTTTTTTAAATATTGGGAAGTCAGTAGTGGTTCCAGTGAAAAGTTAGGAGGTAAAGAGAAAAATTAATAAAACATTCACAGAGCAAGAACACACAAATATAATTCAAAACAAATCAAAATATTGCCGTAGATAAGTCCAACTGCTCTTGTAAGAAGCTGTATTGTGCTAAGGAGATGGCCTCACCCACTCCCCAAATCAGAATGTGTTTGTATATGCAGGGTGGACTCCAGACTTGGAAGACCTAAATTGCTCAATATGAATATGGGAGACCATATTTAACTTATTTAAGGGGTAGAAGGTGACATCAGAGAGAGATCAGCCTGGCAGGCACTATGTGGGTACAGAGAGGGGATCTGAGAAAGCGCTGAGCAAAGCAGTCCAAATGGGACAGGGATGACAATTACTACTAAGAAAGCCCTTTAAATAACTTGCTATATGAGGTATGCTTCCATATTTCTCCAGCCATATTACTCCTAAAAAGTAGGAACTACACTACTTACTAATGGTTTCCTCATGATAGATTATTTTGGGTAAATATGAGGGAGCGGTGTAGTAGTTGAGTTCTATGTCTGGGGTTAATGCAAGGAAAAAAAAAACTGCACTATCCCACATGGTTAGCCTGGTGTAGTGATCCACACCTATCGCCCAGCTACTCGGGAGGCTGAGATGGGAGGGTCACTTGAGCCAGGGGTATTCAAATCCAGCCCATGCAACACAATGAAACCTCCTGTCTAAAACAAAAACAAAGAAGAAAGACATACATGATGCAGATGAATCTGAGATGAGAATGAAAGAGATTCTGAGAGAGTAAAGTAATGGGAATTCACAGAAATTCCTTGAAAACTCAACACTTTCAAGGTACTTGAATTGGTACGATAAAAGTCAAGAACTTCAAGGGGTTCACCCCAGCTAATATGTGGATATACATGAAGTGTATAGAAAACTATACTAAGGTAGGTAAGTGTGTGTGTGTGTATCATATATCTATAACACAAGGGACTGTAACAAACTGGTCAACATATGGAGGTGGTCAACGTAAGGAACTAGGCCTACTGTACTGATATGTACATGTGGTACATGTCTGGTCTATGAAAATGAGGTCAACTTAAGGAGATGGGTCAACGTAGGGGGGTGGAAAACTACAGAGGTTCTACTGTATTTAGTAAACTCATTTCTAAGTCCTGACCCCAATCTTTATGTTGAGACATAGAAAATGCTGAAAGGTTGATTTGGAAAATTGGAAGCCCCAAAGAAGGCTGTAGCGATCTAACAGGCTCAGGATGGAGGCTGAGATAGATAGATTTGGGGCAGAGGATGTAAGTTCATTCCTCTTTGTCTCTCCATCTCCTTACCCTTACAGACTGTCCCGTACCTCAGAGATGCCAGCCTAGAACCCTAGACTAGAACATTCATGTTCAGCACCAGGTCCCAAGGAAGTATGTGCTACAGAAAATGGAGAAATCTATTTCCTGAAGAACATGTGGGCCATGGCTGAGCTCCAGTTCAACTTTGTGGAGCATTTTTCTTTCCTGCATAATGTGGGGAATCCCCTCCTGTTTCTTTGCTTCCTCTAGAAAGACTCTTTTCCTTTCCCCAAATCATTATTTAAGGAAAAGAAAGAGACACACACACAAAAATCAGTTACAGGAACGATAAATCCCCCCACCAGCTTTGATTGACTCTTCTTTTTTTTTTCATTGACACATAACAAATATACATGTTTTCAAGATACCTGTGATAATTTAACACATTCATACAATTTATAAACTTCTAATCAGTGTAACTGGGATATGTACCACCTTAAATATTTATCTTTGGGATAGAAACATTATTCTCTTCTAGCTATTTTGAAATATACAATAGATTACTGTAAACTATAGCCACCCCACTTACCTATTGAACACTAGATCTTATTTGTTCTAACTATATTTATACCCCTTATTCGACCATTCTTCATTCCTTACCAACCTCTGGCAACCACCAATCTATTCTCTGTCTTCATGACATTTACATTTTTAGCTCCTACATGTGAGAATATGCAATACCCATCTTTCTACACTGGCCTATTACACTTCACATAATGACCTCAAGTTCCATAAGTGTTACTGCAAATGGCAGGATTTCATTCATTTTTATGACTAAATAATATTTTACTGGATATAAATACCACATTTTCTTTACCTATTCCTCCACTGATGGAACTCAGGTTGAGTCCATATTTGGGTTCTTGTGACTGGTGCTACATGTATACATGGGGGTATACAAATCTCTTCAATTTATTGATTTCCCTTCTTTTGGGTCTCTCCACAGTGGAATTGCTAGGGCATGTGGTAGTTATAATTTTAGTTTAGGTTGACTCTTAATTTTTTTTTTCCTGTTTTTGTTTGCATTTTACTAGATCAGTGAGATGAAACCTCTCAGGAAAGATAGGTCCAGCATCCTTCAAGTGGAACAGACCAGCAGAGCAAAGATTAGAGTGGAGGACAGGATTCAGGATTCTCACCAAAGCCCACACATAAACTCGCAGAGGGCTCTGGGCTAGAATCTCACACATGGTGATCAGTGTTCTTGAATCAGATGATGAAGCAAGTGCAGGATACCAGCAGAGAGCAAAGTCCCACAGCACTTGTTCATCATTACCTTCCCACAAAAGTAGACACTGGTCTAGGCCTTCAGGTCAGAGCTGCTCTGCCCCTAGAATCCTTGGATCAGATAATAAAACATTAGCTCTGCTCCGTATAGGGTCCTAGATTCTGCAACCACCTTCAGCAGAGACTATTGACTTAAATATTATGTATTCGCCTGTGGATCGCTCGCAGACAGTTCATTAATAGAGTTCTACAAAGAAGATATAATATAAAATATGTTTATCCTCTTTAATAATGACATAGAAAGGGAAACAGAGTTCTACGAATTCAAGGTAGAAAGTCTTGTTTTTCATGAATAGTGAAGATTTGCTAGAGGAAAGTTAGAATGGGGCTGCAGCCCCGCATTCTTTTCATGTATTTTTTCAGGGTCATTATAGAGATAAAGAGTACGGCCTTGTCCATCTCCTCTCTCTCTCTCTCAGTATCAAACTTTCTCAAACCTTGACCCATTCCATGGATACAGCTGATTTTTAACTGACTTCCTACAATACTGACCCTCTCTAATCCAGCACTATTATTATTCAACTTAGTACCATTCCAGAGAGTTCTTCTATGGAATTCTTCAGTGGGTTAGCCCCCTCTAATATGCAGAGGCACAGACCACAGATCCCACTCCAGCCTTGTCCTCCTGGCAGGCGCACCTCCTCACACCGGTGCTGTACATACATCTGGAGCATGTTTCTCCCCCCACACCACCGACCTCGCTCTGTCTCCCTATGTCTGAGGCAGACAGCCTCTTTTTTATCTAGCCTGGATGTCATTGAGCATTTGGAGATATAAGTCATAAAGAGGGTGTAATTTCAGAAAGAAAAAAAAAGGGGATGGGGGTCATTTCAAATCATCACAGGGCAGGTTATAAACTGAATTCTCTGAATTCCACAAAATTTCTGAATGATGAACAGGGCACTACTCTTGACCCTTCTGGAGAGCTGAAGGGGAACGAGAGCAGCTGCACAGTCCACAAGAACGAGGGGCATGATTTTCAGCATAAAGGAAGTTAGCTTTCCTAGGGCATCCTGGGAGGCACAGGGAGTCTTTGCTGGCTACAGCCCTACTCTTCTCTGCTGTTCCCCAGGGGAGTCTTGTGTTTTATTCGGAGTAAAATCCATTGTCATCCAAAGGCTAAGCAGGCTAAACAATCCTGTGATTGCACACCTTCCTCCTATCTGAGGCAAAGCAGATGACAAGAGTCACATCACTCAGCCTTTGTACACATTCTGAGGACCTACATTTTTTAACAGGGGCAGTGGCTTAGTCCATTCGCATTGCCATAACAAAATAGCACAGACTGACTAATTTATAAATACAGAAGTTTATTTATTGCACTTCTAGAGGCTGGGAAGTCCAAGATCAAGGCGCTGGCGGATGCAGGGGTCAGGACTGGTCTCTGCTTTCAAGATGACATCATGTTGCTGACTACTCCACCAGGGAAAAATGCTGTGTCTTTACGTGGAAGAAGAGACAGAAAGGGCAAACTCACCCCCTCACATCCAATTATAAGGCACTAATCCATTCTTGAAAGCAGAGTCCATCTGGCCTAATCACAGCCTAAGGGCCTTACTTCTTAATACCACTGCACTGGGGATTAAGTTTCAACAGGAATTTTTGAAGGGGATACAAACATTAAACCAAAACAAGCAGTTAGTTCATAAACAGGACTAGACATCTCAGAAACACTGAGGAAGTCAACTGTCTCAGGCATCCTCCTTCTATATATCCCAATTAGCTTGTGTCCCCCCAGTCAGGCCCCACCAGCAGGTGTCCAACATGTGAGATGCCACACCCATCCTTACTCAGGCTCTGAGCTCTGTCTTTTGTGACTATCATTTCTAATGTACCTGGAGGTCCTCCTCCATTCCTTCCTAGGAGGTAAGTCTCTTCTAGTGAAAACATTCAGTCCATGTGGACAAAATATATTTACTAGCATGTTCTCTGAAGAGGATCACCTCTGTTTCTCCTATCCCAAAATAGCTTTTCACAAATAACTTTGTTTCTTCTAATAGGAGAGTAGTGCTTTTGGTCTCTGCTACATTTGGGGTAAAGGTTTACGTGAACTTAGAAGCTTAGGCTGGGTAAGTGAACATCATACTCAAATACGATATTCCAGAATTTAGTTGCACTGCCATTATTTTCAATTACATACAGTCCAGATATCAAAGAGCTCTCTTTCTGAGAGGGCACAAAATTGCTACCATACTTGAGGTCAGACTGTCAAACAGATAAAGACTAACAACTAGAGTACTTCTCGTCTCACCTAACAGAAAACAGCTCTCCATAAACCACAAATCCACCTACAGAAGTCACTCCAGATTAGACCATACAGCCAATTCCCAGTCACTCATTTCAATAATAAAGAATAATTGATTTAGACCAAAAATGAATCCCCCCCCAAAAAAAAATCTATGAAATTATTAGGGAGGAAAATTGAATTCAGAAAAGAAAAACTTAGCAAAATTGTATTCTTGCTACAGAGTCACCTCACGGAACCAAGAGAAAACAATTGTAGACAAGTTTCCCATGAAGTGTATTCATCCAGTGACAAAACGTGCCTGGCTTTGTCTTTGTAATTCATGGGATGTCTCAGGAGGAGACCTCCAAAATTGTTGAAATTAATTAAAACAAAAAAGAAAAGAAAATTGTGATTGCCATACTCTTATGAGATTAACATGTGCCAAAGATTTTATTTTCTTCATAACGAGACAAGCCAGATCACTTCTTTCTCTTTCTGGATATATTTTGAAAAAAGATCCAAAAATTTCCTAAAAGATTGAATGTATAATGTTGGTTATTGACCTTATTAAAGAATCTTCTTTAGAGAAGATGTGAATCAGAGCTAAAATTTTATCTTGCTACCACATGCATGCAGCTCTTTCTTACCAAGCATTCTCATAGTTGATTTTTCAGTCTTTTTGAACACCCAAGGCACGTTCAGTATATAATTTGAAACAAAGAAGGAGCACCTGCTGTTAGGAACAGTCCTTTTAAGTTGAATAAAATCGTTCAGCAGAGGAAAAGCACACACATACGCATACACACATGCTGGGTTGGTGGCTTTATCTCAAAAGTGCCAGTTCTCAACCAAAACAAAAACAAACTTGGGAGGAAAATTTGCTTGGAAAATAGCTCCCACATTACCAACGATTGGATTATAGGAAGACATATTTTGTTCTATTAATGTTACAATGAGTCACATAGTCAATAGCTTTTTGGGCAGTTGGCCAATAATTCTAAACACTAACTCAGACAATTCATAACATATGCACTATGCTGCATATTTAATAGCTTTTTTTTGGCTGGCCATCTCATGATTTTTAAAGCACTAGTTCAGATAGTTCCTAAGTTATACGGATGATAAAGATTACATACTGGCTACTTATTAATGAAAAGATGAAAAGACATAACTTGGAATTTCTTATTTGGTGATAAAGAAATAAGACGTAGCTCGTGTTACCTCTCCAAACTTTATTAACAACCTGACATCATCTCAATTCAGCTAGTGTACTGTGAAGTTATTTGGAATTTCTTTTGAATAGAAAGACTCTAACAACAGAGAGATACAGAAGTGTGTGTGTGTGTGTGTGTGTGAGAGAGAGAGCGAGAGAGAAAGAGAGAAAGAAACATGAGTAAAAAAAAAAGGAAACACAGTTGATAACTAATTTTCCACTCACAAATGGCTATCGCTGGCCGAATCCTGAAATAAGAACCACCTTGTGTACTTGCTAAGAAGTCTAACTTCTACAGTACTGTCCAAAACGCATTGGAATATGAAGGTTAATATAGTGGAGCATGATGTAATAGATGATAAAATTATACTTTGCTAGAACCTATTGATTCTTTTATATTGTTTTCTCAAGAATCCCTCACTGCTGGAATGGATTTGCTATGGTTAGTGTAAATATCCAAAAAGCATTCAATCCCTATTCTTATGGAGGAACCACTCACATATAGATCACCACCTAAAATTGGGTCATCTTATTGCTTAGGGTGTGTTATATATTGCACATAGAAATATAAAAATCAAGTCACCAAAACTGGTGCTGTTGTTAATTTCTCTGAGAATTTATGTTTGATTTATGTTTGGCCTTGTTCACCATACCTGTCACCAACAAGAAAAAGATGTTTTTTAATAGTGCAATAAAAGGATAATCCAGCAGTTGAAAACAGAGTTATTAATCCATCAGTAAAGAAAATCACTTTGGCTTTTTTAACGCTAACTGATAAGCCAACAAACAGTCCTTGTACTTAAAATGTTGTTATTTACAAAGCCAGAACAGTTAGTGGAGGAAATATTAATATCACTGGATTATTAGTCAGTAAACTTAGAGCCCTATTCCAAGTATAATATTACAAAGGATAATTATTTTCTCTTCTTTGTGCTTTCATTTTTTTTCCTCAAAAATAAATTATTTGCTGCTGGAGTTTCAATCAAATGACTTTTGTTGTTTGATACATCCTGCTAAATACAAATCTCAAGAATTTCAACAAGATGTGTGTTGGCTTATCAGGGACATCTCATCACCTCTCACTGCCCATACATCTGGTACACAATGCAGATTGAATAATAATCTTTAAACATTTGCAGGCTTCTAAATCCCCTAGGAGTGGTCAATTTTGTTTCCTTATTGCCAATTTGTGGGTACAACATTCTGCACCTGATACATTTCTTCAACAATGCATCAATCACTTTATAATAATAAGAAACTATTTTACAACACAGTTATGACAATCTCCCAAATAAAGCTTTTTGAAGGTCATGGGGTAATAGTAGCTGATTTTTTTTTTCCAAGTTCACTTTATGAAGCATCATTTTGTGTTAGCAAAATAAAGTACACTTCAATGACAAACTAAAAACAAACAAGTTTCCCATGTAGTTGCCTCAATAAGAAGTTAAACAGAATGAGTCCCGACTAATCAGGAGTAGTAACCAGATGGCTAGGCAATATTTGACACATGACTTATCTGTCAGTGCTCATAGCCACTTACACAATTCACTCTGAGTTTGACCTTGATTGTCTTACAGACTCTGTCAATCACAATGACATGTAATTCTTCAATCCAAGGTAAATTTCCTGTGTAACTGCAATCAGATGGTTGCTAAGGCATCTCTGTCAGTCACTGAGTTATCCCCAAAGGTAGGCTTTCTACAAGTGTGTGCGATAGTCAACAAACTTTCAGTTAAAATGCCACCAAAAGACAATTTATGCAGCATTTGAGATAAGTCTCCTGGAAATAGCTATCAGGAGAATCCAAATCAGGAACTGGATTGGGAAACTTAATTCAATGGACAAGAAAGGTCAAGAGGAACCCTAAGAATCAAACCAATCAGCAACTTTCTTCCATTCCAAACTGTTACACAATATTTAGGGAAGCACGGGTTATTCAAAATCCTCCTACTAGAATCGTTAATGAAAACCATAAAACAAAATTTGTGATCAAAGAGAGCCAAGTTTCAATCCCAGCTCCACTATGGGCCATAAAATTTGGATAAGGTTAAACTTTCTGAGTCTCTCCTTTCTAATCCATGAAGTAAGGATGCAATTGAACTATTGTGAAGATTAAATTATACCATAAATGCAACTATACCTAACATCACATATGACTGTTAAAAGCAATCCATCGATGTCATTTCCATCCCTGTTTTTCTTACAAACATTTAAAATTTTTTTTTAAAGAGGTAGGTCTTAGGCTCAATGGACTTTTTACCAGATTAGGAGAGATAAACTCACAGAGAAATCTATAAAAGCAGAGAGAAAACTATTAATTAGAACTCTCATATTTCTACCGTGTAGTTAACGTACATCCACCATCTAATTCAGTAGACACAAGCTCCATGTGATTACTGAGTACCTGTAATGTGGTTAATCTGAATTGAGATATGCTGAAAGTGAAATACACATCAGATTTCTAAGGCTTAGTACCAAAATATGTATAATAGTTCATTAATGATTTTTACATTGGGTACCTTGGAATTAAAATTGTTTTATATAAAATATATTACTAATATTAACTTCACCTGATTCCCAGTGTATGTGTCTCCTAGAAAAATTAAATTTGGCTGAGTGGCTCACATACTATCTCTAAAGGACACTGCTGGTATATACCACTATTCTCTAATGGATGTCTGAATAAACAAATTTGGGAGATGCTTTTACAATTATACATGTAACCCACCCCACCCTAAATACACATATAGCCCTTGAAAATTAAAGTATACATTGCATATTAGTAGGTGATTATTACAAGTTTTGAGAAGAGAATACTATGAGAAAAAAAAAAAGCTCAGTGTAAAATTGCTAATGGTGGTATTGAACGTGAAAAACCCATCGTCCTCAATGACATTCATCGTGTACGCTCCTAATAGGGTAATATTTTTTGTTAGAGCTACTACAGGGAAACCATCCATCCGTGCTGAAAGTTGAGGTTTATTATCTCAACTTCACTGGATGTACAAGGTATTGTATTAATGAAATCTAGGTCTCTCCTCTCTTTACCAATTCATCCTATTTGGGGTGTTACAGGAATGTCAGCTAGACAGCTCTACTTAATCCAAAGAAGAGAAGGCCAAGAAGCATCACCTCGTATTTTCCAAAATCAATTTAGTTCCATGGATAATTTTTATTTGACCAGAAATATTTTAATCATGTGAGCACTTAATAAGGTACAAATAATTATGTGCAATTAAATGATAATTACTCTCAATATAATTATCATGCCAGTGCAGCTTTGTTAGAGATAATCAGATGGTTACTGGTGAACTACAAATTAATTGATAACAGGATATTTATAATTGCAAATGATCATGATTACCTTGGAGTACTACGGGCACATTCGAAATGGGAGATGGTGTCAGGAAGATCAAGGGCCTCCGTTTAACAGAAATGCCACAGAGTAAGATGAGATCATAAATCTACTTGACTCAGTTCTAAGCTGCAGATGTTCTGTGTCTGCTATGAGCAGATTTTTGGACATTATTTCTTGAAACATATACAAAGTCTATGTGAAGTTAGCCCACGAATCAGAGATTTTCTCCATGTATGCACCGTGTATATTGTGGTTGACTGTATTTAAAGGAAACTAGGTAACAAATTCCACCATAAGAGTTGGAAGATTAAGAAAATACCCGGACAGAAAAAAAAAATAAAAATGGATACACATGACAAGAGAAGTACAATGTCATAATATCACACCATGGGTAAGGAGCTACATAATTTCAGACCTCCTCATTTCCATTGTAGGATTCCATTACGTTAATGTCTCACAAACCTAATTTCTTCACATGGTGCCTCACAACGGTGTCATAACTGCATATCGATCCTTGATGACTTATTTAATAATTGTTTCAAACCTAAGCTTCCATTTTAATGCCATCCTAAACTTTAATATCTGAAAAATTCACTGGTTTAATGTTAATTATATTTTTCTAAATCCTAATCACATTTGATAGGCATCTATTAAAATAAACACTGCTGTTTGTGGTAGAATGCCTCTAACTCTTTGTGAAATACTCCCCTACACCATATTCCCAAAGCACGCGTAGTGTATTTATAATTCTCTGAGATGAAGACCGCCTTAGAATAGCACTCTCCACTTCAGAAAACAAAAAATTGTGAAGCACCTTTGTGTAGTGCAATGTTATTCTGTATTAACTCCATTCAAAGACATCTGTGTGATGGCTCTGGCCCTTAAGAAACTCAATGCTCTCACAGAGTATAAAAGCCTTACGCAAACACATTCAATACCAAGCAGAATGGAATACTGTAAAGGTGGGGCATCCTGCTACAGAACTTCACAGGTCCTGGGTGTCATTACTGGCTGAAGCGAACAGTAATGACTTTGCAAATAAGGAAGAAAACGGGCTGAGGCTTGAAGAGTAGTCAAGTTTAGGAATGTCGAGTAAGAACACACAATGTACAGAATAGAAATTTTCAAAAACCAACATGACAGTAAGAAAAAGCAAGGCATGTGTGACAGTTAAGTTTCATGCAACTGGGCTGGACTATGGGCCCCCGCTGTTGGTCAAATGCTAGTCTTGATGTTGCTGTGAAAGTACTAGGTAGATGCGATTAACTTGTACAGTCAGTTGAGATTAAATAAAGAAGATTATTAACCTTCCCTACTATAGGGGAGCCTCATCCAATCAGTGAAAGGTCTTCAGAGCAAAAAGGAGGAGCTTCCTGGAGATATGTGTATACAAATACAAACACACATGGTCCTATGGATTCTGTTTCTCTGGAGAACCCTGATAGATATAGTATGTGAAGATAAAAGTAAATAAACAAATACAAGAATAACAGAAAATGATTGATGGCCAGGCATGTTGGCTCACCTGTAACCAACCCTAACACGCTGGTAGGCTGAGGCAGGTGGATTGCTTGAGCTCAGGGATTCAAGACCAAGACCCCATCTCTACCAAAAATAGAAAAAACTAGCTGGGCATGGTGGCACACGCGTGTTAGTCCCCAGCTACTTGGGAAGCTGAGGCAAGAGGATCACTTGAGCCCAAGAGTTTAAGGTTGCTGTAAGCTATGAAGACACCGTGGCACTCTACACAAGGAGACCGAGGGAGACACTGTCTCAAAAAAAGATTGAAAGGTAGATTTAGAACAGACAGCAGAGGCATGCTGACTGACACGCTGAAGAATGGAAGTGTCAGGAGGAAATCAGACAGCAGCCCCTGAATGTGTGTTGAGCAGTGGAGAAAATGATCCAAGAAGGGCTTCAGGGAGACAAATGTGCCCGTGGTGTTCCTGACAGGTGAGACCGAAGAGACAGGAGCTGTACAGAAACCAGGTAGAAGGTACTGTCAATATTTAATAGCTAACTTTCCCCACTGAATAAAGTCTGTGAAAAATCACACCAATAATATTGAATTTCATCCTGTAATAACATGATAGGGTGATGAATTCCTATATTTTCACCTCTCCATTTGACTTCAGAGTTCTTTTGAGAAAATCCATAGTTTTATCTACTCTTGCTTTAAACTTTTCTTTTTCTCTTCTCATGATTCCTTAATGGGTATGTACCCTAGAACTATAGTACTTACCGCAGTTCTGCTTTCCTCTGCATTTCCATAACTATTAGGCATACCACAAGGAAATGGACATTTAATCCTGTGTTGTACTTCCACTGACACAAAAGTTGTTTTTCAGCACATTCTTCAAAAATCCAGAAAGTGTTCCAATTTCAAGGTATTGACCTTGAAGTGATATTTATCACTTGCATTACTTGTGCTAGTTCAGGGAATATTTTCCTTATTTTATATTTAAGCTGGCTTTTAAGGCAATCCATCTGTAAGCTCCATAAAATATCATAAAATATACCCCTTGGGCTTAGAAAGCAAAATTAAAAGTGTTAATCTTGATCCAGTTTGCTCACGGCACATCATACCAACCTATTAATGCTATTTCTTTCAATAAGCGTTATGCTAATTACAGTTATTAGCAAACATCCCCCATGATGTTGGCCACACATACATGCCACTAAAACTGTTTGCTTAGCATTTGTAATTCATGCTTTAACTTTAAATATGTATTTTCCATTTGTCCTAATCAAAAGAGTCTGGGATCCATGGATCTGCCATGCTGGTGATATTTTCCTAATACATATTCTAATAGATACATAATTATTAAAGTTAAAGTCAATCTTAGATATGCCACACAAAATAATCATACTGCCACTTATATATATATGCCACTTGGCAAGTACCATTAATAAGTGAATTTTCGCTCTGTTAGTGATTCTCTACCATTCCTTGCTGAGACAGTGACAGACAGTATATCAGAGGAGGTCCTCACAGACTCTCATTTGTTTCCTATAAAAAACAACACTGCTAAGGCGTCAACCACGTACACCTAAGGTGGCGGGTTCGAATCCCCAGCCCGGGCCCACCAAACAACAATGATGGCTGCAACCAAAAAATGGCCGGGCGTTGTAGTGGGCGCCTATAGTCCCAGCTACTTGGGAGGCAGAGGCAGAAGACTTGCTTGAGCCCAGGAATTGGAGGTTGCTATGAACTATGATGCCATGGCACTCTACTCAGGGGGATAGCTTGAGGCTTCGTCTCCAAAAAAAAATAAAATAAAATAAAAAATAAAAAATAAAAAACAACACTCCCCCTACTATTGAAAAATCTCTTCATTTGTAGAAGGCCTGTCATTGGCAAGAGGATTAGTGCATGTTCTGTGTGATTTCAGGAAGCATGAGGAGTACTTATACATGGAAGCAAAGACGTGCATGTGTAGATTCAGTGTACAAAGGGAATTATTTTTACCAAAGAAATTAGAAAATGATGTAGCATTAGCCAGGCTTTTTTTTTTCTCATATACAAAGAATCACCCACATTCGGTAACTTGGATCAATGAGATTTACTATAAAGATAAATGGATTGGTAAGAAGGGCAAATAATCTTCCCCTGCCTCTCCTAATTGCTTTCTTTACATTGATTTTTGATTTTTATGTTGTGCTGCTTGCCCGTGGTATTACTACCCTCTCTCCACGCCTTTTAGCTTTAGTCCAGCCACTTTCTGTTCATTCTCTCTCTGTATTATCAGCCTGGGTCAGTATTACCAGGATGTAGTCAACATAAGTTAATTCTTCAAGATCACCTTGCTTTGGGGACAGACAGCCATCTCTGGTTCATTCGAACAGGTTCACGGAGGTTAAGTCATATGGTGTCAAACACTACTTACTATTTATTCAAGCTAAATCTGCATGGTATCTAGGAGTTCTCTGCTTCTCACCCTCTGCTTCAAACCTTTTCCCATATTCTTAAATTGATTTCCTAGCCTTTCTCTTGTAGAGTTTACAGGTTAGTAACACAAGTAAAAGTCGTATGCTAACATATACAATATCAGGCCTCTTGACAGGCATGTCATAATACTGGTCCAAAGTGCTACAAAATTTCTCAGACTTTATTCCTGGCTGTAAGGACAGAAAATTACTTTGCTAAGGAGAAGGATTAGAACTGAGTCTTCATGGATTAGTGACTACTGGGTTTAGCAATGTTAAGTTACAATATCCTAAGCAAGGAATCTTACCCCCCAAAAAAGGCCAAGGACACAGAGAAAAATGTAAGCTATCAATAGGGGTTTAGATAATTGAAAATTCTGAAGTTTCCTATAGTATAATCATGAACCTGGAAGGTAAGTTGGATGACCCATCCAGTAGAGATCTTATTTTTATCAATTGAATGAATGATGTATACATGTTGCTATAAACTGAATGTTTGTGTCCCCCCAAATTATAATTGAAATCCTAACCACCAATGTGATAGCATTAGGAGGTGAGGCCTTTGGTAGGTACTTAGATCATAAAACTGGAACCCTCATGAAGGAGATTAATGCCCTTATGAAAGAGACTCTGGAGAGCCCCTCACCCCTTCCACCATATGTGGGCTTGGAAGATGAATGCTGTCTATAAACATGTCCTGATCAGACACCAAATCTCTCAGGACCTTGACCTTAAAAATCCCAGCCTCCAGAACGGTGAGAAAGAAATTTCTGTTGTTTATAAACCACCCAGATATGCTGATACAGGAGCTTGAATAGACGAAGATACATATATACTTATTCCTAAGAAAACATAGCCGAGTGCTCTTAACCACCTCCATCTAGAAGTATTACAGTCTTACCACCAGTTGTGCAATCTGAATGACCAAATCTACCCTACAAGTAAAAACAAGTCAATGTAGACTTTATCTGTCCCTTCCTCAACTGTACACCAAAGAAACTCAGGCTCAGCGACACTTGCTCAGCTTGTAGGGGGATGCAGAAACTTCTTACCTCAAGATAAGTCACTTCTAGTTGACTCTCAATGCTTATCTGACACTAGAACAAAAAACAATAGTAGTAACAACAGCTACCCTCTTCCAAAAACTATTCTTTCAGATTGTGTTAAATATTACATATGCATAATCTCATTTAATTTTCATTTAATTCTTATAATGACCCTATAGGTAAACTATTCTTATCATTTTTGTTTTAACAGGTGATGAACCAGAGTGGTCAAGCCCAATCCAATTATAACAGGAAGTAAGTAGCAAAGTTGAGCTTTCTTGACTCTTACATCATACCTACCCCAGTATAACCAACTTCAAACTTGGCTTCACATTGACCCATCTCCCAGGAATATTTAGTCTATCTCTTTATACCCAGTAACAGTTTTATATCCCACAAAAAGCTTTATTCAATATAAATAAATCATGAAGGTAAATAAATGCTTCAATAAAAATCCAAATGAAATACTAGGGAACAGGGTAAATAACCTAGTAGTAGGATTGCAGGACCAAAAAGTAGGTCCACTTTTAGTTCCTTGAGTATTCTCCAAATGTCTTTCCAAAAAGGCCATATTAGCCTGCATTCCCACCATCAGTATAGAAGTGTTCCCTTCTCTCCACATCCATGCCAACATCTGCAGTTTTGGGATTTTGTTATGTGGGCTAATCTTACTGGAGTTAGATGATAATCTCAAAGTGGTTCTGATTTTCATTTCTGTGATGATTCAAGATAGTGGGCAATTTTTTCATGTGTTGTAAGCCATTTGCCTGTCTTCACAGAAGTTTCTCCTAGATGATCAAAAATCATTTTACAACAAAAAAATCTGCACCAGAATGTTTATTGCAGCCCAATTCACAATTTCCAAATCATGGAAGCAACCCAAGTGGCCATCGACCCATGAATGGATTAACAAATTGTGGTATTTGTACACCATGGAATACTATGCAGCCATACAAAAGATGGACACTTCACATATTTTATGTTTACCTGGATGGAGCTGGAACATATTCTTCTTAGTAAAGTATCTCAAGAATGAAAATAAAAATTATCCAATGTATTCAATACTATTATGAAATCAGTATATAATCACCTACACATTCATAGGCATGGTAAAACAGAACTATAGTCCAGAAAGAAGGAGGGAAAAGGAGAGAGGGGAGAGGTTGGGAGGAGGGGGTTTTGGGGGGACATCCAACCTAATGTTCTTAATGCAACGATACATTTCTATACTATTAAAAATAGAGTATGGATGTTTCTGCCAAAAGTAAGAAGCAAGGAGACAGTTATGTTAATCAATTAGATATAAGCATTCCATGTCGTATATCAAATCAGCACATTGTACCCCATAAATGCATTAATGTACACAGTTATGATTAATAATAAAAAAGCTGATATTGAAATATATTTTAAAAAAGAATACTATGGAACCCTGAGGAAGGAGTATTTAACACCACACATGTATAAACTCATACAGATAAATTACATTATGAGCTGAAAAATAATTGGTCATTCATGTTCTCAGAGGCTCTACATGCTGGCTTCCCATCATTCTGTATGCCTTGGCTAATGTCCACCACCCAGCTAGTAGCATCCCTCACCAGCAGCTTAGTAGAGTATGCCTATCTTGACATTTCTGTTCAAGCCAAATAGTCTGTTAGCTCAGTTGACCACCATGTGCTCATTAGGGGTTCTTAGCCCATCAGAATCATATTTGATGAGTCTGGCAAAGTACTCAACTGTATTTATGTTCTCTTTGCTCTAATGCTAATCATTGAGAATTTTAACCAGCCTTCTGATGAACTGAAAAGACATCCAAACAAACCAATCATTCATGTGATGAGTGATATCCGCACAAACACAATCTACCAATTTATAGATCACTGATAGTCCTTCTGATCTGTAGTGTCAATCATACCTGTCACATAAGCTTAAAATTCCGATTATCTTTGCCTTTTCTTTTGCTCCACACATGCAATCAGTAGCCAAGTCCTCCTCTCTCTCTTTCTCCCTAACCTAATGCATTTTGTCTACTACAGTCTAGGCTTTTTTTCACATCTTGCCTGGTCTGTTTTATAGCTTCCCAACTTATCTCTCCATCACCTACGTCAGTCCCCCAAAACCTTCTATCTACTTGTACATATACATAGAAAAAGTTCTCCTGAAGGACATCACCATTCATATCCTTCCCCTACTCGGAAATCTTTAAAGCTTCCTACTACGTATCTATGAAAACAACTTCCACAGGCTTCACTGAGTATTCCGGGGCTCTCAGTGGCTGGCCTACCAGCAACCAATTTTCTAATCATTCTCAATAAATTCTCTGATACACTCTAAAAGAAAGATCACCCTACAATAAAACTCGACTTAATAAACATTATTTCATTTGGATACATGAGAGCAGTGGTCCTCAAACTGTAGTGTCTGTCAGAATCACCAGGGGGACTTCTTAACACATGGATTCTAGCAGCTTATGATTGAGTGGGTCTAGATAGAGACTGAGAATCTGCATTTCCAACAAGTTCTCAGGTGCTACTGGTCCAAGGACCAATGATCTGTGCTAGAGTATCCCAGACAATATTAAAACCAAACACATCAAGAGCTCAACATATACTATTCAGTGAGTACTCAAGAAAGTACATGACACAAATGACCTTCCCCTGTCCTCTATGGTTTTCAGTGTTCTTGGAGACATTTCTCTCTTCACTATAAACAGACACAGTGACTATGCTGCTCCCTGGGCTCTGGAATGTGTCATTCAGTGTATAATTTCCCACTGACTTTTTTTTTTTTAATACCAAAATTGGAGACAGCTTAAATTTCTCCAAATTTTTTTTTTGAGACAGAGTCTAACTATGTGGCCCTTGGTAGAGTGCCGTGGCATCACAGCTCACAGCAACCTCAAACTCTTGGGCTTAAGCGATTCTCTTCCCTCAGCCTTCCAAGTAGCTGGGACTAAAGGCACCCACCACAATGCCTGGCTATTTTTTGGTTGTAGTTGTCATTGTTGTTTGGCAGGCCCCAGTTGGATTCGAACCCGCCAGCCCCAGTGTATGTGGCTGGCAACCTAGCCACTGAGCTATAGGTGCTGAGCCAAATTTCTCCAATTTTTAAAGCAATAAATGCTCACCATAAACATTTGGAGACTTTAGAATAGATAAAAATAAAGTTAATAAAATAGCTTCATCAAGTTCTTAAAAGTTTGGCATTAGTTTACCATCCTTTTCTTATATATACACAAAGGACAGACACAAAGAAGACAGGATGACAAAAATGGGATCCCACGTGACATATTATTTCATAACTGTAATTATCCTCTGCAAACACAATGAACGTTTTCAGATTCAAACATATAGACCTACCTCATTATTCAGAGGCATTTTAAACTTTTGTAGTAAGAACGTACTATTTTCATTTAACTGTCTATTTCCTAATCAACATGTAGGTGCCTAATGGATGTAATAAAAATGCTGTAATTATTAACCTAGATGGAGTTGAAATACACTCCTTTTAATAAAGTCTCACAAGAATGGAAAAGCAAGTAGTCCAATATATTCATTACTAATAGGAAACCAGCAGACAGACTAATACAAAACCAGCAAATACATGCCCACACAAGAGAAGAACTCAATTCAAATTGGGGGAGGGGGAGCAGAAGGAGGGAGGAGAGGAAAAGGAGGGAGGGGGGTTGGTGTGCTCCTGATACAGGACTGGGGCATCCCAGCCAGCTTGTGGAGCTGGGGGCCGTGGACCAGCTGCCTCCACCTTGGCGCTGTTGGTGCAGTGGCAGAGAGCAGCAGAACCAGCGGGTTGGAGGGAAAGTCGGAGGGCCCCATTCCTAGGCCTGGGAATGAAAGGGATTGTAGCCATTCATTTGTCATCCAGACAGGACCCAGACATGTCCCAGACACAATGTCCCAGACATGTTAAATGTAACTACCAAACCCTACTAAATGTAACCACCAAAGGCCCCATGCAACTGTATATATCCCTAGACCAAGAGCAGGGAGTTAGGCAGGGAGACAGACAGAGAGTGCGAGCTTTTCTCTCCCGACTTGGGTTTTTTCTTTCTTCCAGGAGCTCTGGCACTTCTGTATTCTTTTCTGTAAATAAATCCTGTCTTACCACTGATCTGTGCTCCACAGATTCATTCTTCGAATCACCAAGACCAAGGACCTACTGAAGAGTGAAATACTGGTATCACTCCCACCTAATAGACACAAGGTCAGGGTACAGGACGCACCTCCTGTGTGAGGGACACAACTACAACAGGGACTTTACCTAACAAATGCAAACACTGTAACCTAATCGTGTGCACCCTCATATTAATCTGCAATTTAAAAACTACTGCAATTAACAATTATTTACACTTGGCTTTGTGTTTATTAAGAATTCCTATCTTATTGAATTTAATTTTTTAAAGAAACTAAAATCTCCTTTCTCTTCCTTTTTAGTCACCAGAGTTGAATCAGGCTAAGATCTCCTCCCAACTTTAAAAGCATTGAATATTTTCATCTAGTACCATGTGATTCCTTTTATATTTCAATTTCACTCCGAAGTTGAGTCTTTGTTTAAAGGATTGACTTATTAATATATACAACTGTTCAGTTCCATGTAAGCATTCCACATTGTTCATCATTTCAAGCCCATTGTGCCCCATAAATGCATTAACGTGCACAGTCATGATTTAATCAAGAAAAAAAGAGAAACAACTAGTCTTTGATTATTTGCTGAACTACCAATCTACACCACTGTCCACTGTATATGGCATGTCTAATATACATTTACATTTCCAACTACAGTTTTCCTCTGTTCTACTGATCTGTCTATAGCTGCATAATTTTTAACTGACTATATCAAAAAAGATTTTTGCTTTTTAATTCATGTCTATATCTAACAAAAAATTTCCCATTTCCTTTCTCAGCAAGTTCTGTTAATTCCCTAGATTCAGCTCCAGTGGTTCTCAATCTTCCTAATGCCACGATGTATTTAAATTATTACAAAGGGGTCACGACCCATAGGTTGAGAACCGCTGATTTAGACACTTTATGGCCAGATAAAATTTAGATTTGTTTAGTTCTGCTCTTCTTCTTTAAAAAGCAAACTGTCACAATTTTTATTTGAGCACCAGTAAACTTACATATTTATTTGTGTACAACAGTCATTATTAAAATGATAGGACTTCCCATTCAGGTAGAATGTTCTTCGCTTTTGAATTAAGCATTTCTTTATATTACTTAGTAAATGGTAACACTTTTTTTCATGTAGGTCTTCAATATTTCCTATTGAATTTGCTTTGAATTTTTTGCATTTGATTCTCCTGTGAATATATTGTTATTTCCCTTACATTTACTGATTTTTACAAGTTATTAGTAAAGCAACTAGTAGTAACGCTACTAGCTATGCAACTAGACTCAGTAGTTCTAAAAGTTTTAACCAGTTATAAAACATTATTGATGACCCCAAACATAATCCGAAAACAGTAACAATTTGTCTCTTCTCCTTATTGATTCTTAATTTTGCTTCCACCTTAACAACCATACCCTTCATAGCACTGTCGGGAGCATTGATAAGAGATACATTTCTGTCTTCTTTCTGATTTTGAATAGGAACACTTCTGCTGTTCAGTAAATTGCTATTTTCACTACTATTTTTCACAGATGTCCTTAGTTACAGTCATACTTTAAAAGTTTCTTTTGTTTTTCCTAGTTTGCTACAAGTATTGAGGAATGAACTTAATGTTATCAAAATGATGCAAACATTTATCAAGACAGAACTATGGAATTTGTTATTTCACTTTCTAATGTAGTATAAAGAATTATATTAACATTATCTCTGAAGAATTAATTCTCCCTACATTTTCAATAAATGTATTTGATAAGTTTGTATATTATTGTTTTACTATAATGACAGCTTTGATGGAATACTATTTACATCAGCAACCATACTGATATAAATAGTATTCAATACTCATCAGCAACTGAGCTACAATTTTTTGTTATTATTATTTGGTGCAGCCTTTCTGAAATTTGACAATATATTTATGTTGGCTTCCCAATGTGTGAACTTTAAATAAGATAGAATGTTTCCTTTCTGCTTTTAGTTTTCAAATGTGCAGCATTTTAAATCACTTGGTAATGATTTCTTTCTTGAGCTTCTAGCACTTAAACATAAAGCCATCTAAATGTTTGGAGGATGCAAACTGAAGGCAAACCTAAGACAGCATTTTTCATTTGTCCTCCCCCCGCAGTTCATATAATCAGGAATTTTTCTTTTCCCAGAATTTTTTTTTCTTTTCCTGGTATTGCTACTTTGAAGCAAATCAATTCAGTTTTCACATATATATCCATACAAATCATCGATAGTTTTTAAAATTTTCTATGGTATATAAAGAATTTTTGTTGCTTGGAATTGTATTTCCTTTTTCAATTTCAGATTATTATGGGAGTACGTAACTTTTGGTTACATAGTTTGCTTTTGTAAGGGTAATAATCCCAGAGGGATAGGTGTGTCCTTCACCCAGAAGCTGCGATATACCCCTGTAATGTACCCGTTGGGTGGAAATTTACCCATTCCCTTCTCCCCTTCCCCTCTACTTGAATTTTGCAGAGTTTTGCTTCCATATGACTATAGAGGTGTTGATCAACTATTTCCAATTTAGTATTGAGTATATGTTGCATTTGTTTTCCCATTCTTAAAATACTTCACTTAGGAGAATGGTTTCCAATTCCATCCAGGTTGTTACAAAAGATCCTTTGTTTTATTGTAGGGGTCATTGCGGTATCCAGGCTTTGACCTTCAGTTTCTGAGTAGTTTTATACAAGTGGGAATCTATTACGCTGGTCTCTGTCTGGTACCAGTCTGACCACTTCCAGCAGGGCAGGTCTCCTTGTGACAAATTTCCCCCAAGTTTGCTTGTCAGGAAAAGTTTTTGATTTCTCCATCAAATACAAAACTTAAGTTTTGCAGGATACAGAATCATAGGATGGCAGTTGTTCTGCTTTAGAAGACTGAAGATAGGGGCCTACTCCCTTCCAGCTTTCAGGATTTCTTTTGAGAAATCTGTTAGCCTGATGGATTTACCTTTGTAGGTCAGGTGCGGCTTAGGCCTAGCTGCCTACAGAATTTTCTCTTGCATTTTAACTTTGTCCAAGTTAATTATTATGTGCCTAGCAGATGCTCTATTTGAACTGAGTCTTCCTATAGTTCAATGTCTGTATAAAGTCTGGATGTTTGAGTCTCTGGCCACGTTTGGGAAATTTTCAACAATATAATATTCAATGATAGTATCTTCAACTAGAGCTTCCATGATTTGGGAATCCTCTCCTTCTCTCTCAGGGATACCTATAATTCAAATACGTGTATGCTTCACATAATTCCAAATATCTCTCAATAGAGATGGCTCTGCTTTGGCTCTCTTTTTGTCTTCCTCTTTAAATGACTGAGTTTTCTCAAGAGCCTTGTCTTAAAGCTCTGAGATTCTTTCTTCTCTATGGTTTAATCTGTTGCTGAATTTCTCTGGATACTCCCTGTATGCCTCTTTCCATTGTTTATGCTCCATTACATTCTTCCTAATTTTATCCAAGTCCTTGGTGAGTTTATCTTTAATATCATTAATTTCTTAAACCGTCTTTGGGCTCCTTTTTGCTGGCTTTAAATTTTCTTTTCAATTCCATTCATCTCATTTGCCATCATACCTTGAATTCCATTTATGTCATTCAACAATTTTTTTTTTTTTTGAAACAGTCTCAAAAAAAGTGCTGTGGTGTCAGCCCTAGCACACACCAACCTCCAACTCTTGTGCTCAAGAAATCTCCTACTCTAATCTCCTACTCTACTCTAATCTCCCAAGCAGCTAGGACTACAGGTGCCTACCACCGTACCAGCTAATTTTTCTATTTTTTGTAGAGACAGGGTCACAGTCTTGCTCAGGCTGATCTCAAACTCCAGAACTCAAGCAATCCACCACCCCCACCATCCCCGACCCTACTCCACCACACCTAGGCCTCCCAGAGTGCTGGGATTATAAGCCTGGCCACAACAATTTCTTTATAGTTGTAATTTTCTGCTGTGGCTCCACTGTGATCCCTTGAGAGAATTGATCCATTCTGATTTTTCACGTTGCTAGGGTTCTTTTGCTGGTTTCTCCTCATGTGTGGTTTCCTTACTTAAGTCTAAGCTAAAGGGTTAAGATGTCTCTATTATTGTAGTTGGAGTTATTCTAGTGGGTTCTAATAGGGAGAGGTCATTAGTAGCACTCCAATATCAGAATAACATCAGCTGGGAGTGGAGGTCATGTTCCCTTCAGTAGGCCTAGCAGCAAACTGCTCCAAGTTCAGGACACAAGTTCTGGTTTTTCTCTGGTCATGGAAACTCTGGGAGAGGCCCTGTGGGCCAGGAGCAGCACCAGAGATTTGAGAATGGTGGCACAGGCTTGGGCGGGAGCGGTGGAGGGTGCTGGATGATCAGAGCTAAACAAGCTTTGGAGCAGGAGCCTTGGGGGTTGGGCTGGGGGTACAGACAGAGACAAAGCAACCTGAACAGGACCCAGAACCAGAAGAAGGTTGGGGCAAGGGTGGAGCCCCTGATCTGTTTGGTGAAGGCGGGGACCAGCTCGCAGGTAGCTGCCCAAGCCTGGAGGGTGGAGCCCAAGCCACCCACTGGATGGGTTCATCCACAGGTGTTCAGAGGCCCCGTCTGTTCCCCTCTGTGCCCTCTGTCTGCTGAGGTAGCTCTGCACATAATTCAGTTTGGCCCAGGTACCACCCCAGCAAGGAGCTGTAGGGGATGATCCCGGCCACCAGCTAGTCAGATCTTACAAATCCACAGCATCTCCACACACATTCCCTGCTTCTGCACTACAAATCTCCCCATCACCTGTTTCCTTTGTCATCTTCCCCCCAGTTCCCCACTCCTGAAGTCCCATGCTGTCTCTTTGTGTCCTCACAGCACTGTTTCTGGGCATAGCAACCCCAGTAGTGGCCACTCCCTGCCTCTCCCCACTTTTCCTGGGAGAGACTATGGAGAGTCTGCTTCTAGCCCACTATGCCTTTTCCTCTGTCCTTTAAATTTAATATTATATATTTTGGTTTTCAATGTCCTGAATTAGACATGACAAATCTTGGTTGATTTTATAAGCCTTTTCAAACATGGTTTTTTTGAGACAAGGGTCTTACTATGTCACCCTCAGTGGAGAGCCCTAGCATCATGGCTCACAGCAACCTCAAACTCTTGGGTTTGAGTTATTCTCTTCAGCCTCCTGAGTAGCTGGGACTACAGGCCCTGCGACAATGCCCAGCTATTTTTTTGTTGTTTGGCAGGCTCAGGCTGGGTTCAAACCACCAACTCCAGTGTAAATGGCTGGTGCCCTAGCCACTGAGCTACAGGTGCAGAGCCAAGCATGGGTTATTTTTAATCCTATATTTTTGTATGTAAACAATTCATTAATTTCTGCTTTTTAAATAACTAATTATTTTTGCTAATTAATTTGGGCTTTGTGTTTTTTTCCCCCAGCCTCAAGTTAAATATTTAGTTTACTTAGTTTCAATCTTTGATATTTAAGAAAGCACTTATGTTTCTAAAAATCTCTTTCAGTATGTGATGACCACATATCAGAATACTGAATAAGTATTTTCTGTGACTAGTTTTAAGATAGTCCATAATTTAGTTGGGATTTCATTTTAACCCAATGACAATCTAAAGTTGAATTATTAGTTTTAATTTTCAAGTACTTCCCCTATTAAAGCTTGTTAATTTATAGCTTTATTGCTCCCTAATTAAAGAAGGTAAATTGTAAGATTTTTATTTTTTTATTTTTACTTTTCTATTTTTTTATTGAAACAAATGACAAATTTTATTACATGAGTTAAATTTTTTGTCGAAGCACAGGATTAATGAAATATATTTTCCATGCAAAATATTACATACATTAAATAACGTACAGTGATAACAAGGTAGTGTAGGTTTCCTGAGAAGCAGACTCTGTGATAGAAATATACATGCAGGCTTAGCGCCAAGCACACACACCTGACCTGGGTTCGAATCCAGCCCAGGTCCGCCAAACAATGATGGCTGCAACCAAAAAAATAGCTGGGCGTTGTGGCAGGTGCCTGTAGTCCCAGCTATTTGGAAGGCAGAGGCAGGAGAATCACTTGAGCCCAAGAGTTGGAGGTTGCTGTGAGCTGTGATGCCACAGCACTCTACCCAGGGTGACAGCTTGAGGTTCTGTCTCAAAAAAAAAAGAAAGAAAGAAAAGAAATATACAAGCAGGAAGTGTATTTATTGGGCAGTGCTGTCTAGATGAGGACCAGCGAGAGTGGAAGAATGAAGCAGGATAGACAGAACAAGAAGGTGAACTCTATCGAAGTCCTGACAAATGTCTTAGTTGATCCCTTGAGGAACCTCTGAAGTTGGGAAAGCCCCACAAAGACGTCTGAATTGAGGTAATGGCCAGTCTTTGGGTATCTGCCGCCCCACAAACATGAACCTGGAATGAGACGACTCTCTTTAGCCATGGGCAATTTCCAGAGAAGAACTCAGCAGAGATTAGCCAACTACCAAAAGTCCCAGTAGCTGAGAGAAGGAGTGCTTCAATCTCGAAAGGATTGGGGGATTTGTGAGAATCTGGGAAGCACATCACAGCATTGAACCATATGTATTTCATAATTTACAGCAAAGAGCTGCCTCAATCTCAGATACAACTAAACTTGAAATTATGAAAAGGTAAAATTCTAGCAAGAAACCACATGAAGTGCCAGTCACTGGAATTATGGAAACTTTTGATGGTAAGAGAGAAAAAACAAACCCCCCCAAAAGGCCTCTAAATAGTAAGGAGAATTATTTCCAGGAACATTCTTTTTTTTCCCAAAGTCTCAAAAAATAGACAACTAATATTTATAAATAAAAATAAAAGATAATTTCAAAAAACAGATCATGGTAAATCTTATAGACAATAGAAAAAGAAGAAATCCTTCAAACTCATTCTACCACATCTGGATATACCTGATATTAAAATTGAAAAAAATATATTATTATAAAGGGAAGTTACAGACATATTTCACTTATAGATGTAAATGCAATATCCTAAACAACATATTAACAAGTTGAATTAAAAGTTATTGTTCAACTAATGTACTTTGGTCAAAATTAAATCCAACTTATGAGTCACTATTTTCTTTTTTTTCCCTTTTCCCTACCCCCTTCCCTCCTTCTCTCTCTCTCTCTGCTCTCCCCTTCCCCCACCCCCATGTCATTAATTGTCATTAATTGTCCTTAATGGTAAGATTTTTAATGTTTTTAATTTGAAATTTTAGATTATGTGATCAGTTTTCATAAATATTTTACAAACACTTTAAAACATTTTAAGTGTGTAACTTTCTAAACATATCTTTGAATTATCTCAGTTGGATTATAATATTCAAACCAGGGAGTCTCAGATGAGTAAAGGGAAAACGTATACTATTAGATGCCAAGTGGACATCTCAAAAAAAGGCAGGGGTGAAAACAATTATTTTGTTCTAATTCATTAGTTTATTTTTACTCACTGTATAGAATTTATCTGAAAACTAAAATGACATTAAATAAAAGATTTAAGTTATCAAAGAGGCTCCATGAATTTAAAATTATAGCAAACATTATATCATTGATTTTGGATTTTTTTTAACCAATGCAATTCTGGGAATTGTGTTAAAGCCTAATTTATCATAACACGTGTTTTTTAGTGCATGAAAATTTAATGCTATTGTGTCTTAGTTAATGGTCAATTTTTGTAAAAATGGTCCTGCGTGTCATCTAATACTTTATTACTTATGTTTTGTTGTTGTTGTTGTTGTTGTTGGTTGGTTGGTTGGTTGGTTTTTGAGAAAGAGTCCCACTCTGTGGCCTACACTTAATACAGTGGAGCAACCCTAACTCTTTAAAAATCTAGCAATCCTCCCACCTCAACTTCTCAAAGCACTGGGATTACAGGCCTGAGCCAGCACACCTGGACTAAAGGTGTATTTTAATACTGGCATTGTTAACTTCATTGGGGGGGGGGTATTCTTTGATTTTTGTTTGTTTGTTTGTTTTTGGTGGTGACAATCATGAGAGGCTCTGTTATATCTTCACACATCCATTCATCTGGCAACCATTTTTGAACCATATGCCCAGTATGCCAAGTGCTATTGGTACAATTGTGAATAATCTTCTGTTTGTGCCATTTTCTTTAAATATACCTTGTTTTAAACAGCATATACCTGGGTTATACTCTTTAACTTCATGTTAAGTATACATGTTTTATAATTAAGATTTAATTTATCCACTTTATTTACAATTTGTATATATTCTTTTAAAAATTTATTTTTATTGCATCTATTAAAGTGTATGACATGCTTTGAGATATACTGTATATACATATAATAAAACAATTACTACTTTTTTTAAGGTATTGACTTCAATTATAGTTTGTTTTTGTTTAAATAGATTTAGGAGTAGAAGTGCATTTTTGTTGCATGGGTGAATTCCATTTTGGAAAAGTCAAGGCTTTTAATGCCTGTCACCTAAAGAGTGTACATGGTACTCAACAGGTAATTGTTCATCCTATATCCGCTTCCATCCTCCCCCTTGTGAGTCTTCATTGTCTATTATTTCATTCTGTAAGGCCATGCATATTTATTATTGAACTCCCACTCACAAGTGAGAAGACGCAGTGTTTGTTATTTTGTTCCTGTTGCACTTTTTTTGAAATAAGGGCCTCCAGTTCCACCTAAGTTCCTGTAAAAAGATTGATGGTTGAGTACTCCGCAGTATGTGTGTGTGTGTGTGTGTGTGTGTGTGTGTGTGTATGTGCACGCACGCGCACACACACCTCATTTTCTTTATCCACTCATCAGTAGGTGGGCACACAGAGTCCCGTATCTGTGTAGTTGTGACTTGAGCTGTGATAAACTCATATGAGTACAGGTATCCAAAGGATAAATGTTTTCTCTTCCTCTGGGTAAATACGCAGTAGTGGGATTGCTGGGTCAACTGGTAGATCTACTTTTAGTTCTTTAAGAATCACCACACTTTCCCACAGAGATTGTACTAATTTATATGCCCACCAACAGAGAATACATTCCCTCCTCACTGCATCTACGTGAGCAACTATTGTTCGTTTGGTGTTCGTTTGACTTTTTAGTACTGGCCTTTCTGACGGGAGTGTGCTGGTATTTCCTTGTGGTTTTAATGTACATTTCCCTAATCGTGATATTGAGCATTTTTCACACTCATTGGCCATTTCTACATTTTCTTTTGAAAAGTGTCTGTTTGTGCCTTTATTCACTTTTGTTGTTGTTGTTATTTATTGTTGTTGTTGTTGTTGCAGTTTTTGGCAGGGGCTGGGATTGGACCCGCCACCTCTGGCATATGGGGCCGGCGCCCCACTCCCCTGAGCCATAGGCACCGCACCCTTTATCCATTTTTTAATGGTGTCTTTTTTCTTGCTGATTTGTTTGAGTTCTTTATAGGTTGTGGATACCAGGCCTTTGTTAGATGTTTGGTTTGTGAATGTTTTCGCCCATTCCACAGGTTGTCTATTTACTCTCTGAAACTATATTCTGTCCCTTTATTTTAGTTGTTTCTTTGGTTTTGTTTATATTTTCTATTCCCTCCAATTGTTACCCAATACTGAAGCTTTCTTTCGCTTATTTTTCATTCACCAGCCATTAAGGAGATACTCATTTTATTTCCATTTCACTGTTTGTAATCTTTAAACACAGAAGCATGCGCTACTCTGCTCCATTCATCTCAATCATCAAATCATTGCTATAAACTCCCCTTTCAGGAACAAAGTTAGGTATTTACATATTTATGTTTCTTCAATGATCCACTCACACCACTTATCACAAATGCACACATTACCTAGCTTCTCTTTAAATAGGCTACAATTGTAGTTTTAGGAAAAACTTAATTGCATATGTTCTTTACAGTTAAAGCTCCCTTCTCAACCATTTCATTAACATCTCACCTTTTGCTAATAACTATTTTGACAGGTGTGAGGTGATATTTCATTGTGGTTATGATTACATTTCCCTGATAATTGGTAATGTTGAGTGAAGATGGAGAGAAAACGTGACCCTTATACATCGCTCGTGGGAATGTAAGTTGGTACCACCACTGTGGCAAAGAGGATGGAGATTCCCCCCAAAATTAAATTAACGACAGTAACCAAGATATTGGACACGTAAAGAATCTGTGAGATCTACAGGTGTATATATATACACGCACAAACATACACACCAAAATTTCAGTGTATATAAATAATGCATAATATTAATGATATTCCAAACAGTGTGACATTATTCAGCCTTACAAAAGAAAGAAATCTTGCTGTCTGTAACAACACGCATGAACCTGGAGGACGTTACTCTAAGTGAAACAAGCCAGGTACAAAAAGACACTCCATGATCTCTTATATGTAGAATCCAAAAGAGTTTAGTTCATAAAGAGAATAAAAGGTGCAACCAGGTGGCAAGTTGTGGGGAACATGAAGAGATGCTGGTCAAAGGGAACAAATCTTCAATTATACGATGAATAATTCTGGAGCCCAGTGGACACCAGCATGACTGCAGTTAGTGGATGCCAACTCAAAATGTGCTACAAGAGTAGATGGTAAGTATTCTCATCACCAAAAAAGGAACTACATTAGGTGATGGAGATGTCAGTTAATGATTGTGGTAATCATTTTGCAATGTATACACACATCAAACCATCAAGTTGTACGCGTTTAATATACACAATTTTTATTTGTCAATTATTCTTCAGTAAACCTGGGAAAACACATCTTTGGGTGATTTTAATGCAGTAAATTTCAAGCCACTTTTGTAATCCCTCTCCTTTTGTGACTTATTTGGAATAAATTCCAACCCATTTATAGTTCCTGCAATACTCCATTAAATCTCTTCCTCCCCATCTCATTTTGTTTTAAATTTCACATATCAAAACACAGATTTTCCCTGCAAACCTGAGTAAACTGCGCAGCACTTTATTTTATTACCAGGGTTGCAACTTTTTCACTCAGGAATGTCGCACTAACATTTCGGGCCGTAGATGAGGATCTGGATAATAGTCCCAATCTCTTTTCCTTGCTGGTGACCTATTTTTTCCTCCGTCAATTTTTGCATGAACATTTTCTTTATCCATGGAATTCAAAAGTTTTGCCATGAGATGCCTAACGTTTTTATTTTCATTAAATTTCGCACGAGTGTGGTGAGTTAATTTAATGGGAGAGCTTTAAGAATGAGCGTGGCTCAGGGGAAATGGTAATCTATTATTTCTTCTCCTCCCTCACATCTGTTCTCTATTTCTAAAACTCCTATTCTTAGCCATGAGATAAGCCCCCAGACCTGTCCTACCTGTCTCCTCTTCACTTTCATAAACTGTCCTTTTACTTGTAGTCATGCCAAATTAATTTGGTTTCCAGTACCCACCTTTCCCTATTAAAGTGTGTACTTCCCCCTCATCTCCCTTTTTATTTTTTTTTGCTTTAATTTTCAGTTTTCCTCTTTTTTGATTGCTGCTTTTGCTTGATAAATGCAATATCCTCTTGAGTCTGACAGAACACTTCCATTTGTATGTCATTATAGTTATCTCCTATATTCAGCTTTAACTTTTCCCTAAACATTTGTGGTTATTGGCTTTGACCAGCCACATGACCAGCAAAATAGCAAAACACCTTCCTCTGTTCCCTAAGTTTCATAAATACTATTGAGTCAATAAATGGATCAGAACACCTCACACCTCTCTGAATGAGTGGCAGCCTCCATCACCACCTCTCAAGATTTCAAGTAGACGAATGGACAGTCTTATGGACTTCACATTTGCGAGGCATGGGTTCTCCTCTTAATTATTTGATGGGAAGTTAGGAGGAAAATAAGGGTCCAAAACAAAACAAAAACAAGACCTGTTCAAATTGATGATCATACCCCCACCCCATTCTTTTTTTTTTTTTTACATTGACAGGGTTCTTTAATATTTTTTAATACAAGCATGTACACTTGTGTTCAATACATGAACATTCAAAACGATTACTTTTTCAGTCTACTAGGCAGAAATCTCAACATGAAATACTGAACTCTTAATCAGACTGGTACCCCATGTTGATAAACAACTAACAGTAAGTCAAACACAAATCGAGTTGAAATCATAATGTGATGAAATAAATGAAATGCATACAGAAAGACTAAAGACGCTCAATTATCTGGTAGTTTATCTTCATTCACACCCACACTATATTTAATCTGAAGCTTACATTCTCATAAAAGAAGAATAAAACTAAAAAAAAAAAACTTTTTAATTGATCTAAGATGCAGGATTAGTATCTGGCATACCAATGTTAGTAGTTTTAGCTTAATTTCAGGATGCAAGCATTCTAATCAATGAATTTACATCCACAAACTGAAACAAATTGCCCCAGTTTCTACGACAAGGCGATTACATTTCATTGAACTGAGAAGTTTATCCAGTTAAATTTGACGCACATTCATCCAAACAGCAAGAAACAGGAATTCCTCAACTTTGATTAACATTCACACACTGCACAAATCATCCCTTAACTATACTGACTCTTGGGATTTGACTCTTTTACTATGTAAGGTATTTAAAGTATGCCTTCTGTCATAATCATGACTGAGAGTCCTCTTTACTTTCTCATTTCAATTAGTCTTTTTCCAGAACTTGGAACTCCTTTGTGCTTTCATTCCATCTGGAAAATTCTGATTATGGGTCCACCTTCCCCCAAACAACCAAGACGTCTGCAGTTACCCTCATCTGCTCCTGACCACTCATCACACGCCAGACTGGTGGACTGCCTGAGGCAGATCGCTTAGATCTCTCTCCACCTCCACCGTCTCTACCCTATTCCAATCCACAGTCCACCCTGAACAGACAGATTCTCTGTCTCTTTTCTTCTTTCCTCCACCCATTCTTCATGAAGCACAGAAAAGACTTTTCAAAAGTCCTAGCCGTGGCATTTTTCTGCTTATAACCTTTCAATAACCTTCTGTTGTCTCCTAAGAAAGCCCAGAAAACTTACCATGGCCTAAAAAATTCATGATTTAGCCTCCTCTTCCCCCAGCATCCATTTCCATCAGCCATAATGGCTTTTGATTCATTCCCAGAATTTCAATACTTTCCCTCTCTTGCACCTCTTCAGAAACTGTCCCCACAAAATGCTTTCTGTCCTGTCTGCCTCGATCAGACCTATTCATTACAGGCCTCCACAGCTGACCCCCCTCTTTTACTCACTGGGAGCCCTTGGAACTCATTTGGATCACTGAGCACAACCAAAAATAAACAAAAGTATGGTTCATTGTTTAGCTTCTATTCTCCTACCCCAGAACATAAGCTCCAGGGAGACAGGGATTATCCCTTCTTGTTTACAGTGTATCCTTGGGATCTAGCATAGAGCTTATTGGACATAGAAGGAGGGTGAATTTATAAACCACTCTAGTCATTATATTTAAAAACTGACTAAATTCATGAACCAAATGGGAAGAATGAAAATCAAGGGGAGTTGTAAACCTAATAATAACACACCCATATACTTTTGCTGAACCACCCAAGAAATCAACCACTGACAACAGATACCAAGCCCTTGTTGTGGGAGTACAACAGACTTTACTGTATCCTTCAGACAGTCTGGGAACATTGTTAGAGCTTCGTGTTAATATAAACATGGGCAGGTGATTAGCGGGGTGATTATGAAAGACACAGTAATAACAATTAACAAGGTACTGAGAACTTACTAGGTGTGAGACACTGGGTCATGCAGTGGATATGGAATCTATCATTTATTCCTCATCACGAATAACACTGAGCAGTACTATAATCTCCATTTTAAAACTGTTGAAACTGGGCTCAAAAAAAGTTATTTGGCTTGTCTGAAGTCACAGCAACATAATTATGCATGATATATAGCCATCCAGGAGACAAAATCAATTTGTCTGACTTCAGATCCTAAACTCTTAACCAGAGTTAAGATTTTGCCACCAGCATATGTATGATCTTGGCCAAGACACATCTTCTACTCAGTTCACAACTGCCTTTTGAGTAAAAGGATGGTTATAGTCCAAGTGACCTCCAAGCTGCCTTCCGCTCCTAATATTCAATAAAATGCATATTTGTTGAGTCAAAAAGGAGCACAGCAAAGCTGGCATTCAATGATAAAAAAAAATCTTAAATTGCCATTTAGTAATATGTCCTTCCAACCCCACTTTGGCTTTTCCATATATAAATTAGGTGACTATGCATTTGACTAGACTGTTACCTCTCAAGCAATTTTATTAATGTGTGCATAAGAAATTAGGAAGATGGAGGGGAAACCCAAGGTAAAGAAAAGGAAGAACCTGGGTGAGCTCTGAAGTTCAGTAGCAAGAAAAATGAAACAGCCGTTTCCTAATTTGCAAATTACGTCACCAGCCAAGGCAGGTGGTCCAAGGTCAAACACAAATGAGGGCAAGGTCTGTCAAAGGATTAAACCAAATGTTAAAAGAAAAAAACACATACACATGCACACACAATACAGGCTATGTCAAACTGACCTTATTCAGATTTAAAAAAAAAAAAAAAAGGTCTTAGTGGAACAAACATAATCCATTCAAACATTCAAACAATCCATAGCTTTAAAAATAAAATAGGGTATTATAAAGGCTGCTTACAGATTCATATTTTACAAATCATATGTAAAAGCACGGCCCACCTCACATAATAGAATGCAGCAACAGTCCTCAGGGAAAGCAGTGAAGGGGAAACGCTTAAAATGCTTGACAGGTAGGTATTCTTTTTAATACTAAAGCAACAGGGCAAGAAAATGGTATACCTTTCCTGAGGACCGTCGTAAAGCCAACCTTCTGATGCCTTTTGTATCCTTTCCCAATGCTCTAAGAACCCCGCAATTCTTTCCCAAAGCTCTGCTAGAACAGGTTTGCATCATCGGATGAAAAGCTTGAAAAAAGAGCCTGAGATAGGTCGGGACAAGATGAGAAAATTCATGCCTAACTATTTTGTATTCTGTTTTGATATTTAATTCTTAAAATATTTAAGAAGTTCATAAGAAAGAGTTAGAGACACAGATATCGTAAGCTTTGGGGATAGGTTGAGAATTAATATTTTCTTTTATAAATGCAAAAATAGGGATCAACTTCATTAAAGCAGTGTGTTCATCCTGAGAAGCCAAAGTCTTAGTGGAAAGATTCTGGTCAGAGGTATACTCTATAATGTGGGGTATAAATTTTAAAGAGCTATCTCCCAGGTCAGATCTTGTCTTGTGCTGAGATGGTTAAATTATTCCCGGACAAAGTTAGAGGCCTGATGCCAACAGCTCCTCTGACTTTGATCTGAGACTTCATCCTTCCCCCACCTTCTGCCTCTCAGGATTCCAGATCAGAGATTGCAAACTGAAAGCCTGTGGGCCTGTGGGCTCCCAGATATGGACTGTCTGGCTCACCAGTGCTGCCTATACTGACTGCACTTTAAAAAGAATCTTGAATTAGTTGCCAACATTTTCAAAGCTGGAGGATTCACCTTTCCAAAAACACCAAAGTGGGGGTGGGGCAGCAGGGGTGGGGAAGAGAAAGAGAGAAAGAAACCCAAGAGATTCCAATGCTCTCTTGAGAAACTAAAGATCTAGAAATAATGAGCTCACTGTCCCAAATAGCAAGAACAGGCTGTTGCTGACCAGGTGTTCACCGTGCATGTGTTCTAGATGTTTCTACAGGCTCCACAATAGTCATTACATTCAAAAACTAGTTTAGGCTCCATGCCTGTAGCTTAGCGGCTAGGGTGCCAGCCACATACACCAGAGCTGGCAGGTTCAAACCCAGCCCTGGGCTGCCAAACAACAATGACAACTACAACCAAAAAAGAGCCTGGCGTTGTGGCAGGTGCTTGTAGTCCCAGCTATCTGGGAGGCTGAGATAAGAGAATCGCTTAAGCCCAAGAGCTAGAGCTTGCTATGAGCTGTGATGCCACAGCACTCTGCTGAGGGTGACATAGTGAGACTCTGTCTAAAAAAAAACAAAACTGGTCTGATTCTCCTATGTAGGTTACCTGCTGCTGTTTGTGATATCTGCTGATATGCACGCATTCCTTTCCCCACATAAGGGAGGATTCTTTCCACTGAGTCTAGGTTCCTTTTAGACATAGAACAGGAATGACTCTGTATTAGTATAATCTGCCAATCACGTTCATCCAGGAGGCCAACACGTATGATGACTGTCTTTGGTGCAACAGCTAAGCGTGTGTGCCATAATTCCTGGAGCAGTGCTTGAGACCATAACTGCATATGTATGGCAAGAAATTGTTCTGTATAAGCTTTTGTTTCATCATTGTTAAGGGAACTTGTTTTTTTAGGAAACACTGCATATTAATGAACAAATAATAGTAGACTTATGGAAACATCTAAACTTCTTACATTAATACGTTTGGGAAAAACATTCTCTCCTTATGAGTCTTCTTGCTGTAAGTTGCATTTTCTGGAATATAAAATTCGTGTGTGCCTTTGCCATTCTGTCCTATTTTTTAGGGTTGCCTTTCAAGCATTTTTCATTTCCCATATAAGCAGGAGATCCAAGATTAAATACCACGTGTATGAAATCCTGGCAACTTCTACTAAATCTGATCTACAAACTAGTCTTTGTAATAGAGGCTTTGAGGTGAGCCTCCAGTCTAATTTCACTATAAATGAAATCATCCTTCCTAATTTGCAGTTCTTTTCATTCATTTTGATAGATTTCTGAGAATGATCTGATTCAAGTGCATGCCTATTCATCCGTGTTTCCTGAATGAAAACAATGATTTATTCTGCACCTACTTATGAAAGACTATTGATTTCTGAGAAAATCCAAAGAGAAAAGTTTATGGGTTAGGAACGAAATAAGTCAAGATGAACTAAAAACATTCATTAAGAATCATATCTATGAAAAAAAAAAAAAAGAATCATATCTATGGGTGGCGCCTGTGGCTCAAAGGAGTAGGGCACTGGCCCCAAATGCTAGAGGTGACAGATTCAAACCCAGCCCTGGCCAAAAACTCCAAAAAACAAAACAGAAAACAGAATCATATCTATATCCATTATGGCAATTTAAAATGAGTATATGGTAATTTTAAAACTATCATTTAGACTGGGCACCTGTAACTCAGTAGTTAAGGCACCAACCATATGCTCCAGGGCTGGTGAGTTCAAATCCAGCCTGGGCCTGCTAAACAAAAAAATAAATAGCTGGACATTGTGGCAGGCGCCTATAGTCCAACCTACTTGGGAGGCTGAGGCAAGAGGATCACTCGAACCCAAGAGTTTAAGGTTGCTATGACTTTACTGAGGGTGACTTTACTGAGGGTGACTAAGTGAGACTGTGTAAAAAAAAAACCCAAACTCTTATTTATTGAACACCCCCTCTAAGCCACTGCTGTTCAAACCATTTCATAGGATGTTTGATAGATCTTCACAGAAACCAGTTTTCATAGGTGAGGATCTTTAATAGCTTATCCAAAGTCATCCAAGAAGTAATAATAAATCCAGGTTTTGAACCCAGAAATTGTTCCAGAGTTTTTTCATTTTAAAAAAAATGTTACAAGCCAGTAAACAATGTCATACATACCCATATAAGTGAGGAACTCAATCAATTCAAGGTAGGGGACAGGATAACGAGAGAGCTGGGAGGGGGAGGAAGGACAGGGATGGAGGCATCGCCTGTATCACCCTGTATCACGGCCGTATGGGGGCAGGACACAATTAAAGGAGGGACTTTACCTAACAAAGGCCAACTGAGTAACCTAATTCTTTCTACTCTCCATGAACCTGAAACAATAACTTTTTCTTAATTTTTTTTTTTTTTTTACTTTCCTTTAACAGCCTAAGTTTCCACTAATTGCAGGAACTTCTTCCCATAAGCCATCTTTTCCCTAGTGATCCCATAAAGTCTTATCAATTCTCTTCTCACTATCTTTTTTTTTTATTTTTTATTTTTATTTTTTTTTTTTTTTTGAGACGGAGCCTCAAGCTATCCCCCTGGGTAGAGTGCCATGGCATCACAGCTCATAGCAACCTCCAACTCCTGGGCTCAAGCGAGTCTCCTGCCTCCGCCTCCCAAGTAGCTGGGACCAC
>CAUYQV010120160.1:0-10165 GCA_963574575.1 Galagoides demidoff | reverse complement strand
CCATGACCTAGCAATTATGAATTGGGCTGCAATAAACATTCTGATACAAATATCTTTGTTGTAATGTGATTTTTGGTCTTCTGGGTATATACCTAATAAAGGAATTGTAGGATCAAATGGCAGGTCTATTTTTAGTTCTCTAAGTGTTCTCCAGACATCTTTCCAAAAGGAATGAATTAGTTTGCATTCCCACCAGCAGTGTAGAAGTGTTTTCTTTTCTCCACATCCATACCAACATCTCTGGTTTGGGGATTTTGTGATATGGGCTATTCTTACTGGAGTTAGGTGATATCTCAAAGTAGTTTTGATTTGCATTTCTCTTGGTTGGGAACTTTTTAATATGAGCCATTGTCATTGGAGTTAGATGATATCTCATTTGGGTTTTGATTCATATTTCCCTTAATGATTAGAGACATTGAGCAGTTTTCCATGAGTTTATTGACCATTAGTATCTTTATTTGAAAAGTTTCTATTCACATCTTTTGCCCACTTTAATGGGGTTGCTTGGTTGTTTCTTGCTGATTTGCTTGAGTTATTTGCAGATTCTGGTTATCAGTCCTTTACTAGACATATAGCATGCAAATATTTTCACCCATTCTATGAGTTGTCTGTTCACTTTTTGATTCTGTCTTAGGCTGTGAAGAAGCTTTTTAAATTTTATCAGACCCTATTTATTTATTCTTGTTATTGTTTTTGAAGTCTTCTTCATGAACTCTTTGCCAAGGCAAATATCTATAAGAGTTTCTCCAACATTCTCTTCTAGGATTCTCATACTTTCCTGCCTTAGGTTTAAGTTTTTTATCCATCGAACTCTTATACACTGTTGGTAGGACTGCAAACCAGTGCAACCTCTATGAAAAATTGTATGGGGAAAACTCAAAGAACTTAAAGTAGACCTACCATTTGATCTAGCAATCTCACTTCTGGGTATACATTCATTAAAAAAATGGACAAAAGACACAAACAAATCCTGGTGATGTCATTGTCTAATATGAATGTCACAAGGGAAGAGTAAGGGGTTTTATTCCTTAGAGGCAAGGGTGCTGGTCTCAATGCCCCACTGCATTTGGTGCCAGTGATTTGGGCCAGATAGCTTTTACCTAATCTCGGTTCTTTTTCTCTGGCATTTACTGAAGCATTAAATGTAAATGTGTCTGTAATGGAAACACTGCAGTGGTGGGGTTTGCATTCTCTGCAATAGAAAATAGTGGGATTTTTGATTGTTGTGATTTCTATTGACTTTGGGACTTCTAAACTTCTAGAAGAGTATCTTAAAGTTAGAGATGTAGAATAGGGTTGAATGTAGCATTAGTTTGCACAATGTTCTTCACAGAAGCTGGGGCACACACACACACAAATGCTTCAGCTATAAGCTGAGAAGAGTCCAAAGGGAGAATGTACCGGGAAGGCAGCTGGATTGGGACATTTCTAAAGGGTGAAAGCCATACAGAGCGATTGAGGGGCCTGAGCCAAGGAGAATGATATGTTTGCTGAGACTTTTTTCCCCCCTCTGGGAAAATGAATTACTGACAGCTAGCAGCTTCTGTGTGAGCCTAGAAGTTCAGAGGTAAGTTCTCATGGCTGGGTGGGGTACAGGTAGCTGATAGACTCCAATCCTGAGCTCAAGGATATCCTGGCTTGGGGCTTGTATCTTCCAACTTCTCTGCTACAGAGAGACCCAGATATGCATTTCAGGCTCAAGGAAGGACCAAGAAGAACAAGAACTCTACTTCTTCATACCACTTTTGTGCTAGGCACTGAACTGAGCATTTTACTTACATGATCCCATTTAATCTTCAGAAAAAATGTATGGGAGTAGAATTTAGTCTGTTTTTGCAGGTGAGAAAACTGAGGGTCTATAAGATTTGCTCATTTGACACATACAGTACAGTAGAACCTCCATAGTTGACCATCTCCCCACATTGACTACTTTCTTAAGTTGCCCTAATTTTTGTAGAATAGACATACACCACATGTACGTATCAGTACAATAGGCTTAGTTCCTTATGTTGACCACCTCTATATGTTGACTAGTTTGTTACAATCCCTTAGTTGGTCAACTATAATTATAACAGTTGACACTTCTTGGGTACATAATATGTGTCAGATACTGTTGTAAGTACTTACATGGATTATTTTATTTCAGTCTTCATAACAATCTTATAAAGCAGTTACCACTGGTATAAGCAGTTTACAGATAAGGAAGCCAAGCAGAAAGTTTAAGTAAATCACCTCAAGTCTTATAGTTAGTAAATGTCAGGGCCAGAGTTCAAATCCAAACAGTTTGACTCTAATTCTGAGACCTTCACTGTGATGTACCTTGAGTGTCAACCATGCTCTCAGAACCATGCTGGGCCTTGGGGGCAGAGCATAAATGAGGCAGACAGGATCTCCACCTTCTCAGTGCTAGAGAGGTTAGATGAGTTATAAGGGGTTAAGCAACTGTTCAGGACTGAAATTTGGACTGAGGTCTCTCAAAAAAGCCACATCGTACAGGGCACCTACCCACCTCCTACCAGTATTGTCCGAATTCTGATTGGAATGCTCCTCTCCTGGTCTGTGCTCTGCCATTTTATGCTGCATCTTCATCTGCCCTCTGTTTGTCTGTCTGACTTTATTCCATTTTCCTCTATCCCAACGCAGTAAATATAAAGCTCCCAGAAAGCCAGTTAGGGCTTCTCAGAAGGAGGAAATAGAAGCAGTCACAGCCAGTTTTTTTTTTTTTCCATGTAGCCTGATGTACTTTGGAGCATACAAACCTCCTCATGAGTTCGGCTCTAACATTATGACTTTGGGTGTATAAAAGGCGTAACTGTAACCTGAAGGTGCCCAAGATTAGTGCCCTGTAATCTCGTAACCTCAAAAGTTAGCTCTACTCACACTCTGTGTGAGACTCACCTTCTGTCAGTCACTCACTCCCCAAACAGGCATTTATCAAGTTCTTCCTACACACCAACTAAACACTGAACTGTAATGACGAGTAAGCCATCCATGGTGGCCTCACAGTAGCTCACTTTCTCGTGAGCTACTTGATTAATGCCGCTTAAGAGAGACACAGAGAGAAACAAAAATTTATAGGATGGTAAAAATGGCTATATTTTTATTGAGAGACTCTGGCAGCCTAGCTCAGCATATCCCTGTAAAAGGGACATGGATAGAGCATGGTTAGTTGACAGTCTCCTATGCAGTGGCCTCCAGTGTCAAGGTCCACTGCATTGTCCACCTTGAGACCACGTTCTCCCGGGATGTTGCTGCCCAATGCAGGACTCTTTTCGTGGGAAGTCTTCACTTTAGGGCTCTGCATTGCCTGGCCTAGACCCTCTGAGACTCCGGCAGCCTATGCTGCTTTTCTCCTTCCCTTCCACCTGTGTTAGGGAAGAATCATGGTCTGCAGGCCTGCTCCTTCTCTTCTGCATCTGCTGTAGGGGTCTCCTCCAATATATGTCTTGGGCTTCTGCCTCTGTCTTGGTGTCTGCTTCTTGGAGGACTTGAACTGACCAGGAACCATTGGTCAGGAAAGGCTTGGCTATATGACAATAACAAGTTAATCTCAAAATCTCAATGGCTTAATAAACAAAGGTCAGTTTCTCCCATCTTATTTCTCCCCTGATCCATATTTGATGCAGGTGGGCGGGGAAGCGCTGCTCCTCATAGGTGCCCAACCTGACAGGAGGCCAGGCCTACACTTGCCTCTAAGGCTTGCCATGAAGAGATACAAAGGAAGAGAGAACTTTCATAGCAAGGTCTGCAAGTGGCTTGAATTACCTCTGCCCACATGTCATGGTCCCAGCTTGCACTGGCCTGTGAAATGCCATCATCTCTGTGCCCAGGATGAGGCAATATAGTGGGGACCAAGCATTGTATTTGCTTCAAATAGCCACCACATGTGAAATCCTATCTATTTTCTGGGTGCTAAATCATTCTTGTTTTATGAGTGGTGCACCTGAAGCATTGAGAGGCCAAGTATTTTTCCCAAGGTCACACGATTTAGCAAGAAGTAGAGCCAGAATTTGGAGTCACTAAGTCTGATTATAAATCATGCGTTTAACCACTCTACTATGAGTACAAAAGAAATGAGTAAATGCCAGGGGGTTGTTGGTGGCAGATAGGTCTCTAAATCTTGGGTGACTATACTCACCCCAGTCTCTCCAGAGTATTTTGAAGCTTCTGTGAGATGTCTGAGACACAGGAAAGAGGACTGAGATTTATGCCAACTCCATTATACCAAGTGTCTTCCTTCACTGCTGCGGGTTCATTTCCGAATCGAAGAGAGCTTGTGAGTGGCTCTTCTCCCCGTCTTTCTCCCCATCATGGGGCAGGATAAGAATTTCTGTTTGGCTTTCAGTTCTTTAAGTAAAACAGCCCAAGTGGCAAAAAAGAAACCCGGTTGAACAAGTTTGAGAATTTTTTTTTTTTTTGTGGTCTCTTTTGATTGTATTTAATAGTCCTGAAGAGTGCTGCAAGATAATGTGGCTGTTGAAAGAAATGCTTTTTGCCCAATTTCTTTCTGGCCATGGTTTTGAGAAAAGAAAACTATAAATAGCTGACAATAAAAGAAAATTGCTGCTGTGATCTGCGAAGAAAGAAAGGGAAATACAAAAAGACCGCCCTGAGAGGTTTTCAAATAAAAATTACGGTTCCCCTCCCAGGGTCTAAGATTGCTACTTCTTAGAAGACAGAAAGGGTGAGGGAGTGATGGATATTTCCCTTGTCGTATTTGTTTTCAAAGATATTTTGACTTAGTTGCTTTTATTCTGTAGGACTCAAAGCTCTTTCCATCTATTAAACATTTTAAATGAACTGAATTTTCTCTAAACGTAGGTAATTTACAAATAGAGGTTTGTTAGTCATAAGGCAATCATCCAGTTCTTTCAGTTCTCTGTTTAAATTTATATCTTTCTCCTTTTTTTCCTTCTGTCCTTACTTGCCTTCCGGACCAGAAATGTCATGGGGGGAAGAGTTAAAAACTAAGGTGCAAAGAAAAATTGGAACTGGCTGGACTGTTAAACACATCATTCCCTTTTGTTTGTTTCTTGACAATAAGCCATTTTCAGTTTCCTACCAAAATGTTTGTTTGTCAGTGATTAAACTTCACATTTTTATTACCCAGAATTAACTATACTGTTTATGAAAGTGGAAGGTAGAAAGAGATAATTTCTCTGTAAGTTATTCTATTTTCCTATAACCAGTGGGATTCCCAAAGCTGAAATTGTGTCCTTTCCACTTGAAATTCAGTTCTTATCAACTGGAAGTCATTGGGCCACAGTTCAGATGTGTAGCTACTGTTTTGAATATCACACAGTGCTCTTTTTGCTATATATTTTCTGTTTGATTTAGATGTTGGTTTCCAGAGGTTGTCTTAAAGAGGAAGTCTGAGAAACTGTGAACTTGAGAGTCAGTGAAAACAAACTGCTTTCAGTGGTTGTGGACCAGTTGATATGCATCCATGCTTACACTTTTCTTTAGAATCACCTCTGCCTTCTGTGCTGGGAGCCATCCCCCTTGCCCCAGTGGGCAGAGTATAGGGACCAATCTTAGACTGAAAGAATTAATGGGCTTCTGTGGAATTGTCTCAGGGTGGCAGGTGAGAGTCAGAAAGGAGAAGAAGTATGTATCTGAGATCAAAGTCAGCCTGACAATTTGACATGAAGAAAGGGGGGAAGAAAAGGAAGTTGAAAATGAGAGAGAATAAAGTCAGAGAGGAAACTTGCCCGGGGGTATTTTAGACATAGACCTTGTGATATTAACATTTTTTTTTTTTACTTAAAAAAATGAAATAAATTGCTTCCCAGTGACCCTAGAGGTCATTAGCACCAGCTGCGGCCTCATACTGCTGAGAGAGAATGACAGGGAGGAGAAATGATACAGGGGAAAACTTGGGAGTGAAATTAGACATGTGCATGGCTTAGTCAGCCGGGACATTTGCGGCAAATTCAGACTGAGTCAAATGGCGCTGTTCTTAGGATTTAGTTTGGCTGTCATCTTTGGGTCCAATTAGAAGGTGCACTGGATTAGGAGGGAGAAGACAGGGATGGAACATTAATTCTGTCCTCAGTTGTATAATTTGTTGTGTAACATTGCTTATTTATGCCTCATTGTCTCTATTCATAAAACCAAATATTTGGGCTAGATGGCTTGTAATCCTTGAGGGTCTAAGCTAACGTTAAAGTGGAGATATCTATAATTAGACTTTTTATTATTTTGCTCAAGAGGCCAATCAAGGAACACATATATTATGCACATTCTCTGTGCTAGGCACCACGTGGGGGGATAATACAGAGATAAAAATCCTGGTTCTTGTTTTCCATCAATCCCATGGAAGGCAGAACTATGACTTTTTGAAAACACTGTGTCCCCAGAGTCTAGCACAATGTCTGGTGTGCAGAATCCCCCCAGGGATGTCTACTGGCTGATTAAAGAATATTATTTTGTATCTAGAGACATAAGACATTAAGAAAAGATGCCCAATGATGCAAGACTTAAAAATTTGATATCAAATCATTAGGCTGTTGTAGAATTGCTGAGAAGGCGGCTTTCTTTGGTCAGAAAGGTATGAAACTTTCCACAGAGACGGGAAGATTTACCTTAAATGGCTAAAAACCAGGTGTCAAATTCCTTTTGGATCCTAGAGGTGGAAATCAGTTTCAAAGCTTAGACAAAAAGAGCACAATTCTCATTCCACTGCTAGGTATCATAATTCAGGGCTTTGCAGGCTTAGTTTGCCATACAGAATGGACCTCAGTGAGATTTAGAAGATGTAAGTCTGAGTGAGGAGTATTGGGGGAAAGCAGTAAACGTTTTCCATATTGGGGTACAGGCAGATTTATTTCTGAAGGCAGTTATGTGAGACTGATGGACACATGTAGGTCCAGGAATTTATCCTGTAAGTATTTGGGTCATCTGCCCATGCCCCTTTTTTCCCTCTCCCCTCCCCATTTCTCTGGGCTTGGATACCCCTGTAAGCCAAGCACTGTGCTATGTTGCTAGAGACATAGAAGTGAGGAAAAGATATGGTATCTCTCTTTGAGGAGACTAGGTCGGTGGAAGAGGGAGACATGAAATCAGAAAAGTTGCAATGCTCTGGTTGCTGCAACAGATGTGAATACACAGCTGCTGAGAGCTCTAAGGAGCTCAGGGCCTCAGCAAACAGGGAAGGATGTCCGGGTGTCAAACTTGGGCTTAGGGTGGTGGAGGAATGTGAAGACGCTATGAGGAGAGGTTAGCCTCCTCCCTTGGGCTTGGACAAGGCACACTGCTGTGAGATGCCTCTGCTGGGCACTGGTAGGCAAACAAACCTGCATGTTATCTGAATAGAAAAGAGTTCATGCATTTATCTTCCCTTCCCTTCCCTTCCCTTCTTAGGCAGAGTTTCACTTTGTCACCCCCAGTAGAGTGCTGTGGCATCTAGCTTACAGCAACCTCAAACTCTTGGGCTCAAATGATTCTTTTCCCTCAACTTCCTGAGTACCTGAGACCACAGGCACCCATCACAATGCCTGGCTATTTTTTAGAGACAGGGTCTTGCTCTAGTTCTGGCTGGTCTTGAACCTGTGAGCTCAGGTGATATGCCCACCTCAGCTTCTCAGAGTGCTAGGATTGCAGGTGTAAGCCACTGAGCCTGGCGTTTTCTTTGTAAAGGTACCTGTATTAGTTTTCTGTTTTGCTGATGTCACAAATTGCCACAAACTTAGTGGCTTAGAACAACACAAATGTGTTATTTTACAGTTCTGGAAGTCTGAAGTTCCCAAATCAAAATACGAGAAAGCCTATACTTCTTCTGGAGGTTCAAGGGAGAATCCATTTCCTTGCCTTTTCTAGTTCTGGAGGCTACTATCTCTCTTGACTTGTAGCTCTCTTCTGCTATGTTCAAAGCCAGCAGGGTAGCATCTTCTAATCTCTCACTCTGTCTCACCTTCCTACCTCTGTCTTATAGGGAACTTGTGATTACATTGGGTCCACCTTGATAATACAGGATAACCTTCCATTTTAGAATTCTTTAAAAAAATTATTATCATCATTATTATTTTTTGAGACAGAGTCTCACTATGTTGCCCTTGGTAGAGTGCTGTGGCATCACAGCTCACAGCAACCTCAAACTCTTGGGCTTAAGCGATTCTCTTGCGTCAGCCTCCCAAGTAGCTGGGACTACAGGTGCCCACCACAATGCCTTGCTATTTTGTTGTTGTTATTGTTGTAGTTGTCATTGTTGTTTAGCAGGCCCCGGGCCAACCCTGGTGTATGTGGCTGGCACCCTAATCACTGATATACAGGTGCTGAGTCTGAAAAAAATTTTTTTAACTTCAGAATAGTCCAGTGTTACACATGTCTTGGTTTCAAAGTTTGTTTTGTGCATTTCAGATCAAAGTTATAAGTGTTCCCTTTACCCAGAATGTGTGCATTATACCTGTTAGGTGTGAATTAGCCCAACTCCACCTCCCGCTTCCCACCTACTTGATTTACATTGGGTTTTACTTCCATATGTGAACATGGTGTTGTTGAACTAGTGTTGATTGACTAGTTGCAGTTCAGTATTGAGTACACGTGGTTTATTTTTCAATTCTCATGATATTTCACTTAGGAAAACGGTCCCTAGGGGTGGCACCTGTGGCTCAAAGGAGTAGAGCACCAGCCCCATATGCCAGAGGTGGTGTGTTCAAACCCAGCCCTGGCCAAAAACTTCAAAAAAAAAAAAGAAAGAAAAATGGTCTCCAGGTCCATCCAGGTTGTTAAACAAAAGATTCTAGATCACCATTTTTTTATGGCGGAGTAATACTCCATGGTATACAAATACCACATTTTATTCATCCATTTATATGTTGATGGGCATTTTGGGTTGCTTCTACATCCTTGTAATTTCCATTTCAGAATTCTTAATTTAATCACATTTGCAAAGTTTCTTTAGCTCTCTAAGGTAACACGTTCATGGGTTCTGGGAATTAGGGCATGGCCATCTTGGGGAGAGACTATTATTTAACAACCTCAGAACCTAAGGGTTCTCCTGAGAGTTGGCCTTTCTGCTTCCTCTCTCCTCTTCCAGATCTCTCCATCACATTTTCTGGTCTGGATCCCTTCACAGGAAATGTGAATGAAGGCACTAAATCTCAGTGGGTTCTGCATTTAACTGTCAGTGTAACAGTGGACAATTTGACCTTTCAAAGCCTCAGTTTCCTTATCTGTAAGGTGGGAATAATAAAGATGCTTATTCACAGAACTGTGATAAGAGGCAAAGAAGGTATTGTATACAGTATAATTTTGGGGGGGTACAGAAGGGTCTTGCACATACAGTATGTCCAATTAATGTTGGGTATTTGTTTTTGTTGTTATTTTTAGGAAGCTCGGAATGGATAGAGGCAGAGAAGAAGAACATCTCCAAACACCTGAGCTATACTCACAATTCAGCTTCGTGTTGGTTTGGTTTGAGACGTTCTTGGTTTTCAGCAAAACCAGTTCCTTTGTCTCTTTCCCTCATCCTAGCTCTAGAGAGTCAACTTGTTCAGACTGTTACCATCTCACCCCATACCCCAAGTCCAGCTTTGGGAACCTTAGGGAAAAGAAAAGTTCCCTTTAGGCTTTCAATCCTACAGGAATTGTAATGCTAGAAGCTCTTTAAAAGCATCATGCTCTATAATTTCTTGAATTTATTTTCTGATTTTAACCTGAAATTATGAAGAAAACAGTCAAGTTTAATTTATTCACCCCAATGTGTACCTATCTGAGAGTCTAATAACTCTTCATCTCTTAATAAATGTTGTTCATTAAACTAATAAAATCCCTGAATGGTGAAATTTCAAGAGGAATAACAAGGGAGAGATGAACATAATCTGTAAATGTAGGGAAAAATATATTTGAGTAGTATGGTTGACAATTAGACATACTTTTGTCTAAGGGTGAAACCCCAGTAGTCGGTGTCCCATGGGCCACTTGCAGATTATGTGAGGACTTTTTTCTTTTGAAACAGAGTCTCACTTTGTCACCCTTGGGAGAGTGCCCTGGTGCCATAGCTCACACCAACCTCAAACTCTTGAGCTCAAACAATCCTCTTGTCTTAGCCTCCCAAGTAGCTCTGACTACAGGCACCAACCACAACACCCAGCTATTTTTAGAGAAAAGGTCTTGTTCTTGCTTAGACTGGTCACAAACCTGTGAGCTCAGGCAATCTACCTGC